>JAQFYH010000553.1:0-12053 GCA_034694405.1 Scolopendrellopsis subnuda
CGGTTGAAAAGGAGCAATTTTTTAACATCAAATATCTCGCATATTAAACGGTGGATTTTTATTTTAGAAGCATATTTCAGGCCTTAAAATAAGTCTGCTATGCTTGAATATTTTGAGACTTTTGATCTTTAAAAAAGATTTTGATTCTTGTAATGAGTCAGTGGCATAACATTTTTTTTTACCAGTTCGTAAATTTCCTATATCCACGGGGTGTCCGTAGCAACCTCGTTTTCCATTTATGCATCACCCTGTAATTGGTTTCCCGAGTAACCCGTTCCCCCTTTTGTTTCTTTCCAGGTAAAAAGGAACGAATATCGATATTTTTACGAAGTCGATGCATCGCTGCGAGCAGAGTAACCACGTGGTATCCCCAGCTCCTCACACACCTGTGTGACAGCCAAGAAGAGAGCTATCAGAGAGCGGACTGCTGTGCGCGTTTACTCCGACAGAAAAGTTTTAATTTTTTTTTGTTTGACAAACGAAGTAAAATTTACGTCAGAAAGATGAAATCAAAGCGAGGTAAGTCGAATTTTCATTTCTCTAAAATATCACGTTTCACTTATTTACGAAATCACGCCCCATTTTTATCTGGAATCTTCCGTTGAGAAACGTGATTTGTATTTTCCGCGTTTGTTTTTCCGGTTTGTGTGTCGATTGATTAAACCACGTTGCTGCAGATTTTAAGCCTATTCTATTTAGATTTTGACGTCTGTCAGAAATAAAAACGTGTCAATCGTCTGATATTCCGTCATTATACGGCGAGTTGATCGAAATTTATTGTCGATTTAGGAGAAATTTAAATGTCCGCATTTGTGACGCAACGTGCACGTTGAAATCGAACGGTATTTTTTAAGCCTATCGCGACAGATGTCAAATTCATTTCTAACGTTGATTTACATTTTAATATTTAGTTTTAAAAACTTAAATTGAAAATGATCCCTCCACCACCCGCATTTTATTCGATTTTTGGAGTTTTTCTTCGCGTTTTTACTTTCGTACCACGTGGGAACTGCCAATTATATTTTTTCGCGGAAACAGATACCAAATATAAATTTGGATTAAATTCTTCTATAGAACAGAGTTAAATGGGTGGCCATCATCGCAGTCACACCCACACAAAATTTCGGTTTTTCGATTTTAAATTAAAACGAAGAAAAATGAGTGGCTGCGCAGATCGCAGTCTGGATCGGTGTCACGCGTCAGCATAATCATCATTGAAGGTTTTGCATATCTAGGGCAAAGGGCAATCGTGTTCCGTCTGCGAAGGGCAATTCGGTAGATTATAATAAGGAGGTTTTTTTTTTTAATTTTTCTGCCAGTTGACATTCGACGTAGTTTTGTTAAAATTCAAATACCCACGAGTGCTCGTTTTTAAAAACCGCCACCCAAAAGCCAAGTCCTACTGGTATCGTAACCGCGTGCCATATCGCGACCCATTGTTCAAATATCGAAAGTATTTTTGCTATCGCGCTCTCTGATAAAAACGTGTTGTATTTCAACGCGCGTCACTGACGCAACCGCGGTGAATCTTCAACTTTCACCTGATTAGATGAGTCTCTTTTATTGCAAAAAATAAAGTAATTAATTAGCATTACTTTCGCGTTTTAGTTAATTAATTCGATTATTTATTATTATAAGCTTAATAAATTGGATCTTTGAGTGTTAATGATGACGTCAAAAGAGCTAATAATTATGTCGTGGGGTCCACACGTGTGGTTTCTGACTTGCAGTCCCTGCGGTTTCGATGTTATAACGTGCTGGTTGTGACTGGTTTTGTGGTTCGGTTAAAAAGAGATAGAGGGGAGGGGGTTGCCTGTGGTTATTTGTATTATAAACGAGATGTAGATGATATGGCACTTTCATAGAATTTGCTTGCGCAATTTTTGAAATTCCCCGTGTAGGCTCTGTAGTTCTATAATAATTATACCACGATTTTATGATATGATTAAATTGCATCTCGCCATTCCCTCAATGAAACAGTGGCGTGGAACCATTATTAGTTATGTTTTCTCTCATCAGAGGGTATCTGAGGACGCTAACTGTGCACTGAAGTGGTACATACACATTTTCAATATTATAGGCCTACTAAGGATCTGTTTTTTAACTACGGATTCTTGATTCTAGATCATGGAAATCTGTCGCCTATCCATGATTAATTGATTATAACTGTATCCTAGAATAAGTCATTCAGGAACCCAAGAACATTCTCTCAGTCTACAGTAGCATGGTTGTTTTTAGTGGAGCCGATCCGGATTTAAACCCGTAACTCAGTGCTAGTAAAGGCTTACGTTGATGCTCCATTTCGAAAGAAAATTATAATACACGTACGTATCTGACACCTGTCTGTAGTTCCGGTTCATGTCGAGAGAAAGGGGTTTTAAAATCGTTCCCTTATCGTAATTGATAAGCGTCATTACGGGGTTTATAATGCGATTGCGAAATGGGTTTGAAAAAATGTTTGCGAAGCGTCTTTTCTTTCAATCGTTTTCATCTGTTTCTCTCTCATTGCAGTTGACAATTGAAGTTTGACAGCTGTCAAAGCTGAGAATTGTCAAACTCTTGTCTTTGATCGTTCGTTAGTGAACTGCATGCAAGCGTTATTAAGTGCGGGAAGGAAATTAAGATGCCGTTTGGAGTAAAAAATGATAAATGAGTTAGAGAAAAATAGAGAAGCGTCCATTTTCTGATATTTTTGAGACGGTCGAAAGATCGAATCGTGTGCTACGTCCTTTATCCGGTTGAATTCACCTATCCATTTCCAGATGTGAATTCACCGGATATCTGTATAACCGGACTTTTTTTTTACGTAACAAAGCAAGGCGTCGTCCTGGCAAAATTGACTCCCACCTTAATCACAGTTTATCGTCCCGCAAACGCAGATGTATTTTTGTTTTTATTTAAATTTAATTCTTATTTAAATACGACGACAATCTGTGATACGACACACCGGACCTTCGTTATTAATTAACCAGCTGTTCCAAAACCAGATGCTGTCCAGTTTTTTGTTTTGTTTCGCACAGATAGGCCTAGTCGCGCAAAACGCAAATTGTGACGTTACGAAAATCTAGGGGGACGTGGAAAAAGAGAAGGGGGGGGGGGGGTGGATGGACATTTTTTTTTGAAACGACGCAGCACGCGCGTTGCAGTGCCCTCGATAATAAAAGTTTAATATTCGACACCGATCCATAAAGTATTTTTGTTAACAGGTGCAAAGGTTCAACCGTGTCGTGGCTCTTGTATTTACCTCTCTCTGGACCGGAGAGGGGGAAGCGACGCGGAGAGCACGTTTTTATTTTCCAAGTCCGTCGTAAAACTTTCTCCCATACGAAGACGTTTTCTGCATTTTGCACGGTTTATTTTTATGCGAAAATGGGCGAGAGAAAGTTTTAAGGTTTATTAATTTGATAGGTTTTTGAACTTTGTGGGTCAAAGTTTTATGAGAAATTCCTTCGTGGATCAGAATTTGCATTTTCGTCAAGGTTCGAATCCCGGCGGCGATTGCTCTTCGTAACGATTGTTACGGAAAAGGAATCCGTAATTCACCAACTACTGCATTTTGCAGTGTTGCAAGAAACTACAGGGTGTCCCAACTAAATGTAGCTCCGTCGAGGTCGAGTAGGAGCAACATTTCGTACTTTCATTGCACTTTGTCTTTACAACCGACGACTTCTTCACGTGTACATCTCCGCAAAAAACTTTGCTTGATTTCAAGTCACGGATAGTACGAGGGACTACTTGTTTCCTACTAGGGCAAGTTTTACTTGGAGCACCCTGTGTAATGCATTAGATTAATGCTGTATTTTTAGCGCACTCTGTCGGGATTTTGCTTACGAACTGAAGTGGCGGCTATAAATAGTCCCAAGTTTGCAATGATTCTATATATTTTCGAATCCACGATGCGTAACTTTAATTGTTACTCTATTTGTGTACCTATTTGTTTTTAGTTTAAGGTTTTTTCCACTACCTTTTTTTTTGTAGGTCTAATTACACGTTTCGTTCCCTTTTATTCTTTGCGACACTAATTACACAATGTAACGACGATTTCACAGTAAATCGCGTGCTTCCCGTCAACTCGAATGCATTCATGCGATTGGAATTGCGGATGACCAACAAACTGACAAAAATTTTGCGAGTTGTTGACAGCAGCCAAAACAAAAACATAATACGGGAAACCTCAAAATTTTGAGAAATAATTTAATACAGTTTTTTTTTTCTCCAGAAAACTAATTTATTGATTGGGGGGAAATCTGTAAAAAGCCAGGATTCATCTATTCATCGGACATTAAATTTCACATGATACATACACACATTATATATAAAAGGGGAAAAGCTATGTTTAGAAATTTTTAGGAAGCAAAAATTATTTATATACAGTATAAAAAGCAGTGACCTTCCCTGTTTCCTGGTTGTGTATTCTATTAATGATAGATTTTTGTAGGACCACGTTACTATTACAAGCGGGGATCGCTCAAAAATTACCTCATCTGTCAGTGTCAAACTCATCCGTTGATGTAACGTCAAAAATCTACCGATACGAAACGTATTTTATTCAGTGTAAAATTTCACAACTTACTTGCGTCGGTGGAGTCTTACCGCTAGATTAATTTTTTTCTTCGCGATAAAATTTTACAAGTCCTAGCTCCAGATTTGGATCTGCTGCAATCTCTACAAAATTAATGTCTTAAAATCTAAAAACACGGAACCGACAGAATCTGTATTCTCAACCATGCAGGCAAGCGTGCTAAACATTCAGCCACTCGGCTTCATTCCCTTCCCCTTTAAAAAAAAAGAAGAAGAGGGAAATATTTTTTCTGTCATTAGATACAGATTTCTAGACATGATAATTGAAATCATGACCATGTCTCCTTCATGCGACTTTTTTCCCTCCTTCCAAAGTTTTGGACTTTTGCAGCTTGCGTGAAGACGATGGGGTAATTAGGAGAGAGTCTAGATTTCGTTTTCATTACCTAGTTTTTTCATCACTTGTCATTTCCATTTTTTTTTCCTTTTCGTTTCCAAGGTTTGACGACTTGAGCAATATGGAAAACTTTCTTCGCTTTTTCTTCAATGGTTCGTGCGTAATTTGATGTTTTATAGTTTTTGTTTTAATCTTTTTGGTTAAGCTTTAACCACGAAACGGGTCGCCCGCTCACATCTCTAGAGCATTAATTCGAGGTTACGTTGGGAGCTGATTCGTGTAGCAAGACCCAAAATGCTTTTATTTTCGTTTATAATTTTCCCCAACTTCTATCGGTCCTCGGCAAGCGCTCTACGAAGGCTGAACGTTTATTTCAGTATATAGTCTTGACAGAAAAGATTCCCAACCGTTTCTTTCGTTCGTCGGTAAAATCGACGAGAAATGCGCATATTCGTTGATTTATCATTAGGGGTGTGCGAATATTCGAAAAGTTCGAATATTCGATTCGATTCGAACATCGAATACTGATTAATCGAATATTCGATTCTATTTCGAATATCACTTGGTAAAAGATATTTATTCCATTATAGCGGTAAACTTTTGAAAAAAACTCCTAGTTTGCGCAAAAAAGTTGAATAGTAAACATTATGCTCCATAATATGCTCCATAATATGCTGCATAGGCTGCACAATATCGGGTAGTTTTGCCATACTTGACTAAAACTACCCTAAATTTACAATATTCGATCGTTTTCGAATATTCGAATCGATTCGAAAGTTTACTATTCGATTCGAATGAAAATTTTACTATTCGCACAACCCTATTTAGTATTTACCATTTACCATTTTAGCTCACAGCTGATGGAGTTTTAACATTTGGTACCAACACAGAGGGAGGTTTTCTTCATCTTTGACAGTTCGTGGGGGGTTTGAAACTAACGATGACCTGAACTCTGATACGAACTGTGCTCGATTTGAAGAAAAGGGGGAAAGGTTCGAGTTTTTCAGGCGCCGCGAATGTGTTGCCGTGGATACAGAGAGCGGGTTTAGAGTTCATCACCATCAGCTGTGCAGCAGCAATGGTGGAAATTTTGTTAAAAACCGTCATAAATTTAAAGCAGCTTAACTACAAATGACCAAACAAGAGTGAAGATAAAGTAGTAACGATGAAATTTGAACCCGTAATTAGCAGAACCCAACTCCGCAGGGGGACGGTGGGGTGTTTCTGTCGGTAGTGGGGGTGTGGAAATGTGTTTGGGTTTGCAACTTAATCATCAGTTTAAAATATCGGGTGCTCTGCTAACTGTCACCCACATAAATGCGACATATTCCATGCTATACGGGGTCATTCGAACAGTCTTTTGTCCAGCGTCACAAAAACTATTAGGGCTGAGTTCACCGCAAGTGGTGCAAGTGTACAACTACTGAACATTTCTACGGAATATCAAAAAATGGACAACAGTCTGAACATTTTGGTACCGGAAGTGACTAGTCAGACATGAATTTGTTAATTAAATACCTCTTGTTATCATTCAGTATGGTACTCCGTTTTTCATCAAAAAAGATTATGCTTTAAAAGTGTACCATAACCATGGAGGAACCAGCTTTCAGTCTTCGTTACCTATCACGGATTGTACTGGTAGACTGTAGCCGATATATGGCTGGTTAGTCTATGACCATAACCGCCATCCCGTGACGCAGTTAGCAAGACTTAGGCTGGGTTTCTCCAACGCTGATTAACGCTTAATCGACGATTAAAACTTAATGGTCGTTTAAACATAGGATATTCTCATGTTGAAAATGATCGTTAACTTTTAATCGTCGATTAGGCGCTAATCAGCGTTGGAGAAACCCAGCCTCATTCTCGGGACTGGGTTCGAATCCCGGGTATGGCATGGGTGTTTGTGATTGTCAACATATTTTGTTTGAAGCCCTTGGTCGAGAAATTGAGATGAAGCCACGCACAACTGTACGAATGGCGCTAAGAATAATTTTGTTTACCTTAATTTTTTCATTAATATTAAATGAAGTAGGGGTGGTTGTCAAGAAGGAGGGGTGGATGAGAATTATGTTTCCTAACCTAGAGTCGTCCTAGTTTTAAATGTTTGATTTTAAATAGTTTCCGAGCACGCTATAAGACGACGTGTTGTAGGTGTGCGAATTTTCTCAGTAAATGTCGACATTGGTCTACAGGTCACGCTAGACAAATAAATTCTTGCCGCCGCCGTGGAGTGGATGCATCACTTCGTCATACCTGTCAAGTACGGTGTGTTATTCGCAGTTCTTCGCTATTTTATCTCGTCCCCCCTTCTCCCAGGAAAAATTGGCATTTTATTACAGTAATTAATTTTTTTAGTAAAATTAATACGGCCGCCTGGTATAATATACTCGTACATCATAGGGTGGTTAAAATTCAACTCGGCTCCAGTCGCTCCACTGAAAAACGTTGTTGGGAGTTGCGTACAGTTGAATATTTTCCAGCTCTAGATGCCCTGATGAGTCCGAACTAAATTCTTCTTCAGGGTAAAATGACGTTGCAAACCATTTTACGAATCGAATCTTGTATAAACCACGTGTTCGTTGCACGTGCTTGGACGTCATTTCTCTCTTGTCATAAGTTGATTGGTGGATCGCATATTCGCAAACGTTTATACCAGAAAAGGCAAAAAAATTTTTTTTTTTGAAGGGTCTCGTTGATTAATTGCTTCTTCGCGATGATTGTTTAAATTTAAATCCTCTTACTCATCGAACAGCGTTTTTGAACTAAAAAAGAGTTCTATTCCTGACGAAGTGGGGAGGGGGTTAAAATGTCTCTCTTTGACGTCTCGCTATGCTGGATATGGTTTCCTATTCGCTTCTATTTTCATAGAATTTTTTTGTGTTGCTCGCTAGCGATCCTTTACAGTTTTTTTTTCCCTTGTGTGGATGGTGGTTTATCACTCGTACGCCGAATCGAACAAGCTCGACACTGCTGTTGTCGCATAGTTGTCTTTGAGCCAGCTTATTCTACCCTACACTGACTATTAGAATAATATACCGTATTGCTCTATAGGGTGCTGCGCTTGGAAAGGTCGCAATTTTGAAGACTTTATTTTCGTTGCGATATTTCGTAACAATATGCCACTGAAGCTGTAAAAATCTGGGTTCGTTTCCCCAGTCCCTCACTGAAGTTCATAGTAGGCTGCGTCGCCTTGTAACGTGAATTATTTTCATTATGGCGATCGGGATCCCTGACGCCCTCAATTTTCATTTTAAATGGCCATTAAGCCTGCAGTAGGACCATGGAACTAGATAGTACAGGACCAGGAGTGGAATTCGAGTTTCTGAACGAACATTCAGAAACAGACTCAAATCCGTCTTGGCTCCAGGACGGAAATTGATATCTTTTTTCCTTAATTTTACGTGGAACCCATGCAGCTCAAACAGGAACAGAGTAGGAATTGTCAGGAACCAGATATAGGAATTATAACGGAAAATTTCTCAAATTGCAGAGCCAAAAATAATCATCACAATTTGTAAAGAATTTCGGAGAAATAATTAAGAAATGAAAGAACGGGGGGAATCGAATCCGAATCGGGCGAGTCGGTCGTACGTAAAATGGCATTTCTCTCTCTCTCTCTCTGCGCCGTATCGTTTGACAGATTGTGTTGAGAGTTTTCACGTGCTTTTCGATTCGAGGATATTTTTGTTTTGCACGATCTCCGGAACGCGCGCACCCCTTTTGCGTCACTTCGGGAGTCTCGTGATACATCATTCTGAGCAGACGATCCCAGACGTCGTTGGCGTCCGCGGAAATCGTCCAAATTTTTGATTCTTCTTCTTCTTCCGCGTTTCTTCTCGACATTTTAGGAACTCGCCGACCGTGTTTGTTTCGAGATTGCTAAATTACCGCGCGTGATCCATTTCTTGATGAGATTTCCGTCGATCCCAAGTCAGGGTCCCGTTTACGTAATACTAGCGGCCTAAAGATATGGCCGGGCTGGGAATATTCCCTAATCAGGAAATCGTAAATATTGTAGTTTTTACGAAACGAGGTGAAAAATTTTCCCAAATTGGACATTCTTATCTCGTAGAGCGAAGTAATTTAGGATTGAACACATCGCCACTGATCTTAGTCCACTGCACTTCGGGAAAACAGTAAATTTCAGTACAGGGTGATGGAGTTGATTTATCTGAAAAAAAAAAAAAAAAGATGGAAAAATATTACAGTTTGACCTAGACACTGCTGATACAACGACAGTTATACTCTGTACTGCCCCCATAATTATTTCGCGATGAACCCAGAAAAGTACATAACACGACGACAGAAACCAACACCGCGTCAGCACTTAACGTCCGTCGTTTGCACTTTGGATTTGCTCTTTTTTTTTTTTAATGAATATTCGTTGTTTGCTCTCACTCGCGGATCCCCATTATCGTAATAGAACCATTTTTTTTAACAAGATTGCGAAAAATAGGAGAGAGAGATCCCTGTATATTTTTTTTAATTATTCCATCTGGAAAAGTTTTGCCGCATTTAATGTTGGTTACGAATAAATTACGCAACGAGCGCGTCATAACAGAGCTCGTGTTGTCATAATTTTATTTCGCCACATCCAGTGGCAGGAAAAAAAAATTATGGAAAAGGTTATTAAACATTAATTCACATGTGCGGCTAGAGAGGTTTATGGCTGAATGATGACCATATATCTCGGAACAATGATCATTATTTAATATTATTCACAGAATGCGATGGTGCGTTTCATCCGGATAATGTAATAATGCCCAGCCAGTGTCTTCCGAACGGTAACGTATAATATTCGGCTATATTGTAACTGAAACTGACAGTGATACTCATATACTTGGAGAAAAATTTTGCAGCCTCGAAGATAGAACAGGGGCAGAGCAGATTTGTTACACCTTCTGTATAACTTATTGTAGCTGATGAGTAGATGACGTTACCGCATCCTGCAAACACCCCCGCATTAGATTCGACACTTGTTTGACAGCTATTCTGGGCAGAAAAATTGGGAGGAAGATTGATGGGATGACGTTCGAAAACTGTTATTCGTAGGCTGAACAAATTTATTTATTTTTTTGGAAACTTATTGTCGGTCAAGAAACCAACATCCATACACTCTGGGTTATATTACGAGGAGGCGTTCAGGGAGAATTCGGCATAATAAGTTATGAACAGGTTCTACTGTACATTGCCAAATAAATCAGTACCAAAATTGTGAAAACTGCAGGATAAAAGTTCAATTGCGTAAATTCGTAGAAATTCCAAACATGCATACCAGTAATTTGCCATCGGTTGACAGCTACTGAGGATGGACTGTAACAAATAGAGTAGTAAATAAAATTACAGTTAATTAAGTCATTACGAATGCTTTACGACAAACTGTAAAAAAAAATGATATTTTTGGCAACACCATTGCATTTACATTCAAGTTTAAAATACCGGTACTTTTTTTTTTCACGACTTTTACTCGTCGTTTGTTTTAAATATCATCTAGTTATTCAAAGATGCGGTTCTGGTCGGGTTAAAAAAAGAAGATTCCTATAAATGTTGTGACAGATTTATGAATTCTGCTGCATGTAAGACGAGCAGACACACTGCTACAAACTTTCCGTTGTAGCAGAAATACCGCAATATAAGCTGCGCTCTCTTGAGAATATTGGCAGCGAATGCAATCAGACGACACACGCGAATGGCTGCCAAGTCGTTGAATATCATGGGTCAAGGATGTTTTTATTTATTGTCTGAAATTTTTTGCAGTTAAAATTTTTTCCCCCCGTCAAAAAATTTTTCTTGACTTAAACGGTCTCTCGAGAAAAATTTCCCCGTTAAAATTTTTCTTTGGCCAGAATATAAGTTCCTAGAATAGGTTGTCAAAATAATTTTTTTATTAATTATTGTAATAAAGTAGCAAGTAACTTATCATAATTTTGCATTTATATTCTGATCTACAAAGTGCGCAACTTACCATTTTAAAACTAAATGTATAATAATGATTTCGTCCGTTATATTTCTGTCGTCTTGACTTCTTACCTACCGGTATAGTAATTTCGTCGAGACTTTGTACTTTTTCTCTTTATACATTTTTAAAGAAAAATTGTCTTGATAGTGACTGATCACGCAATGTCGCATGCGCACAGGTAACCAGCAGGCAGGATTGGGTACGCATGCGCAATTGCGCGCAAGTACCTCCAAAAGACAAGTTGTGCATTTCTACACTTGCAGCGCGCTGTCAAAACGTGTTTTTGACAGTGTGAACAGAGCATTAGTGTAACTGGCATCCCAATGCCACTGTTCAGAGTGCTCCTATACAAACGATCAGATTTTCCTTACAAAGCAGCTGAAGTTCCCTTTTCACTTTGTTAGGTGTTCGATATTTGAAACGTCGATCTCCAGACATTTATATTAATGACTTCGGTGGCTATTTCGTTGGCCTATTTTATAAATATGTGCAGCCACAACTCTTTTGAAGTTGACTTATAAGTTTTTTTTTAATTGAGGCACCTTAAATTGCGAGGACTGTCATTTCGTAAACCGTAACTATTAATTTTTACAAATTTCCAGTTTTCTTTTTCATACAATAAGGCAATTTCATATTTTCGATTCCTTCCTGTATGTGCGTAAGAGGAGGGAGGGGGGGGGGCGCATGCCGCAGAATATTGGGTTAAGCATATTTGAGGGTGTGAGTTTACCTGCCACCTACTGCGAGAAACGTGTGAATTATTGATATCTTTTTTTCCACTTTGTCGGTGCTGCACTTGTGAAAATCGTGCGTCGAATATTACGAGAGTGATGGTTGGAATTCCCCTCGTTCAGAACATCGTTTTTATTATCCTGGTAATTACTGTGTATTTAAAGCGATATAGGGTCTGTGATTCGTCCCTGGAATCATGTGGAGTATTATTACCATACAAGCAAGATGGACACTGACTGACCAGTTGTTACAGTATTGGTTAAAAAAAATTTCGAGTTTTGTACTTGGAATGCTTCGAAAAATGTCCTAAAGGAAGTATATTTTGTTTTCAGTTTGGAAAAAAAAACATTGGACTAGAAATGCAGAAAATTAGGCCTAGAAAAAAAAAAAGCTTGTTTCCCGTAACCCGACCGACCCTAAATTTTCCTGCCGACCCTAAAAGTT
>JAQFYH010000554.1:0-12052 GCA_034694405.1 Scolopendrellopsis subnuda
AAAAATTCGGAAAGTTGAGGTCGTGCAATAGGGTCTATGGCGAACCTCAAACTTTCCGAATTTTTTTCTCGAATTTTTGCCAGGTGTCATATATATTTTTTTTCGATTAGCCTACATACTATTTGGTATCTTATCTAATTCTTTGCATAAAAAAAGTTTCAGAGTTATGGCATTACTTTGAAATTTTCCCATAGCGTGTCATAATCCGCAGCGCAATTCCCTTAATAAAAAAAAAACCCATACCCCGTTACATTTATGAAATTGTTTTGGATTCATGTTTGTTTCGCTTGAAGCTGTTTAAAAATGACTTGGTTTAAAATATCCGTCTGGGTGTTGTAAAAGAATAGAAACGTCAAAATCAGATTCCAATTTGTTCCACTTTTTGGCAGCTTTTAATTGTATACGTTTTGATTTCTGAACTGTTATTCTTGTTGCTTTCAGGGCGGTCGAACACGGAAATGTTGAAGCTATAATCAAAATGGGAATCATGTACCTTTACTGTGAGTGTTATTTTTATTTTAAAATTGGGGTTTGCAGGTGTATTGGAATTTTGTACTCGCCTCGTTACAAGCCCAAGATCAAGGCTTTAAAAATTGTTGACCGACTACAGTAGGACAGTTTTGTGGTGACTAACTGACCACAGAACATGTAGATTGTAGACCGGAAATTCCCACCACCCTCCAACATGTGGTTCTAGGGCACCGGTTTTATGTGATATGGGTCGTAGAATCAAAATTTTTAGAGGAATAGCCTGCAATATACAGCCTGTGTGGTCATCATTTGGTTTCTGTTTCTGACCTCGAGTCACTTAGTTTAACACAGTGTGGTTGCTAATACAGTTGCGTTTGTTTTTTAATTATGCAAACTGACATATGGATTTTTAACGGTAATTGCTTATCACTTTTGGATGAAGTTTTGGGTAATTTTATATCCCGTTACGTTTATTTGAAATTACCGATTGTAAAAATGAGTTTAAATTCGACTTCCAGCCAAGAACGTCGTCGGAGAAGAACAGGAAAAGACGAACTCGACCAACCCCAACATCACCAGGGCGATAAACATGATCCTGAAGGCGGAGGAGATGACCCCGGACCTGCCTCCCTTCACCCCCGTCTTCTTCCGACCGCCCTGGGCGGAGGGGAGCCCGAACTGCTTCAAGCGGGCGATATTCGACCATCTCAGGCGACAGGCCGCCCTAAAAGATCCGCAGGTAAAGTTAACACTCTTTTAGAACTTCTTCTCTTGTGGAAAAGGTGTCCGAGGCGCCATCTTTCCGGGAAAAAGTGCAAAATAATTAATTAATCGTTTTTCTTGTTCCCGGCAGACGAGCAAGTGGGTGTACAGCTGCCTGGTGGAGCTGTATCCGGTCCTGGACGGAAACTACGCCAGCGACTACAAGGACTGGGTCGACGAAGGAGTGCGGAGGGGCTGCTTCGTCAGCCACTGCGAGGAGGCGACCAGATCCGTAAGTTTAATTTTCCGTCTCGTTTTGATTCTGGTCTCCTTCGTCCTCTCGGGATGATTTCAACCAATCGGAAGGCCCGATTTCAATTTCGTTGTAAAATGAATTCGAAATTATCCCAGAAACACTAAAAGTAATTAGTTTAAAGAATGAATCCGTCGTTATTGCAACCTGAGCTTATATTAAAGATTATTTAAAATTAAATACAATATTACTACTCACCCTTTGATAAAAAATTTTGTTATTTAAAAATTACGTAGTTTTTTTGAAAAACGTAAAGTAGCCAATCACGCGATGCTATTTTGGAATGCCATTCCAACATGGCGGACCGATCTATTGTCTTGTTGAAAACATGTTAATTATTATTTAAATAACAAAATTTTTTTTATCAAAGGGTGAGTAGTAATAAATGTTAGATATAATTTTAAATAATCTTTAAAATAAGCTCAGGTTGAAATAACGACGAATTCCTTCTTTAAACAATGTAAAGCAAGTAATTTTATTCATTTAAAGTTTTAAATTTTTTTTTTTTAACAAATTCAGAGTTTTAAACCGCCATTGTGGTCCTTTAATTCCGAAACAAGACTGACCCGAAAATTTTGCCGATAAACTTGTTTTAAAGCCATTGTTTTTTCTTCCAGGGGACCGTTTGGAAGGACAGGGTGAAATACCTCCGCGCCATCCTGGCCAAGCATCCGAACTACGTGCGGGCGCAACTGGCCCTGCTCAGTTCCTACGTGGAGGGCAGCGCCGCGAACGTCGCCGCGCAGGATTTCGTCCGCTCGTTCTTCCAGTCCTCCGGGGCGCCGTCCACCCTTCGCGTCTTCCGCGTCAACCCGAGATTCGTGCCGTGCATGAGGCGAGTGGAAAATTTCGCTTTTTTCATTTTTTTTTTTTGTGTTAGGAGGGGATGTGGGGGAGGTCGCCACTGCCAACAAGATCACATATTGACGTATCTTTCACTTTTAATAGTCTACCGCCATTATAAATTCGTCGCGTTACTTCACTGCCCGTGTTATTTGACACTGGCGCCACCTGCCTTCATATTACCGAAACTCGCGACTGAATATAAAGTTGTAGAATTTTATTCTCAAAATTTCCAAAAACTTTGGCAGCGCTGGGTGATGATTTTGGAAAGAAGAGTTTTCATCCAACAACCGTTCATTTGAGACGAATTTATTGACGAAATAATATTAATTTAAAAAAAAAAACAGGAACACGCTGAACGATTGGCTGATGGAAGTGACCACCGTGAAGGGATTCGACCACCTGGTCTACCACATGACGGTCAGCATCGTGGACCGCTACCTCCTGCTCCAGAAGTGCTCTCGCTCCAAGATGCAGCTGCTCGGAATAGCCGCGCTGGTCCTCGTCACCAGGTACCATTTTATTTGTTTCTTTTCTTTTCCGAAGAAGGAGTTAGTCCGATACTTATTGATATTTTTAATGCGTAGAAACATGGAACTGGAGGTCCTGCCGATCAGGGAGGCCGCCTGGCTCACTGACAACACGTACAAGTACGAGGACATCGTTCGCATGTTGGGACAGATCGTGGCCTGTCTCAGGGGAAAGATAAGGGTAAGTCTCCTGCAATTTAATTACAGTAGAACCTCGGGTGATCTTCGTCGAATTCGGCAAATCGGACTTCTGCTCAGAAAATCCGAGTATGGAACGCCGATTGGGACATTATTCTAGATTATGTCAGTAGCGTAAATACAGTCCCAAAACCACGATAATGTCCCAATCGGGGTTCCATACTCGGATTTTCTCAGCAGAAGCCGCCGAATTCGACTATTCTCCTACGTCGGTCGCTCTTTGGAGGAAGAAACTTCCATTAAATGGACTAGCTATCCATTTTGGGAGAGATGAACACACTGCAGCATGGGATACCGTCCCACTGCGACCCTTAGGGAGAAGGAGAAGCGGGTGGAAGAATTACGGCAGAAACGCAGAAGTGAAGGTATCGACTATCGTTTGAAAGTCGAGACGCTCTAACATTTTTTATTTATTTAGACCCTGACGTTGGCCGACTACAGCAACGCGCTGAAGAGACTCTTCGCCTTCAGCGCCGCGGAGGAGTGCACGCTGGGTTTCTTCTGCGACCTGACGCTCCTCCATCCCGTCCTCGGCAACTTCCGACTGGGTCTGGTGGCGGCCGCCGCCGCGCTTCTCACCCAGATCGTCCACGGTTAGTTCCATTTTTATTTCTGGGTCGTTTTTTTTTTCCTTGTCTGAACTTGTTTTTAAAAATTTAATTTCTTTCTCAGGGAAACCCGACGTGGTGAAATTGAGTCTGTTGACCGGCTTCTCCCGGAACGACATTCTGTCTTGCGTGGTGGTCATTCACACGCTGTGGTAAGTGGCAAAAACTATTCCAGGGAGCAGCGAACCGTGATGGTCCCTGGTTCGGAGTTCCTGCGCTGGAGAAGAAGCAGACAGTTTTAGAGATAAAGTGAAGCTCACGTGACCAGTTTCAGTGAACGCGATTGGTCTAAACGCGTCAAGTGAGCTTCGTTTTCTCTGTAGCTCCTAAAACTATCGGCTACGATGATGGGGTCTAATTTAGAGTAGGATGACTCCGAAATTCTCTCTCTCGCTCGCCAACCTAGGGATTCCGGGTTCGAGTCCCGGCGAGATTCTCAGAATCTGGTGACTTTTCCAGAGTTTTTTCCCGACAATTTGGAATGAGATGATTCTGCGTTCGTGTCGATTGTGGCGCGTTAAGAACCCTTGGATATTTATTCTCTCAAATTATTTTGCAGTTTCTTCGACGGCCAACCCGACTGCGATCCCAGACTGAAGGCGATCAAGGAAAAGTACTCCTCCGCCGAGAATTCGATCGTCTACTTCAATAAGGTAATTCTTTTTGTACTTGTCGAGAGGCGTTAGCCATTTTTTTTTTTTATCAAATTTAAACAAATTCCTTTTTTTTTCTCTCCGCAGGTTCCGAAAACGGACGAATTGCTGCAGAGCCTGGACATCAGCCGCGCCGCCTATCGGACGCAGATGGAAGACATACTGAGGGACTGCAGCGTTCCGGGGGCGACGCCCTCCCACTACCACGAGAAGTGAGTGTTGCGCCCGTTCGTTCGGGGATTTTTTTTCCATCTGTCGTAATTCGGATCGAGCGTTAAATTATATTTGTCTCAATATTTTTCACAGACTCTTGAGACTGAACAGCCACTTGGAGCAGGAACGGTATCTGTGTTCGATCGACGTCAGCCTGGGATCCGTGACGTCGGGATACGCCGGGGATCTGTCTTCCGAATTGACCCGTAATTCCGAAGGTGAGTTACTTTCTTTTCTTCGCGCGATCGAGTCATCGTAGGAGGAAAATAACTGCATCAAAAAAAAAAAATCATTTTCTTCCGCGACTTGCAAAGAATAAGCTTTTTTTTTATTTCTAGATTGTCCGCTGACAGACGACGAATCGGGACAGGTAAATTACTTTAATTATTTTTTTTTTTTTTTTAAATGCAAACTTTGCGCGTTTTACCCAGAGTGACGGTTCCATTCCAGCACGAATGCACGATGTCATTTTTGTTTTTTATTTGCAGAAATTACTTAATCGCACGTTGCGTCAAACGTTTTCGTTGCCCTGCTGAGAGAATTCCAACGTTCTATTCCCAACGAGATGACGTCACGAGCTAATAGCAGCTCTGGCAAATTTTCCGTTCTCGATTATTAATTGGGTTTTGTTTTTCCTCCTTTTTTTTTTAAACAGGACCCCGACGACACCATCACGGAAGCCAGCGTCCTGGACCTGTTGGAAGAGGAGGAGGAGGACCAGGAGCAGTTTCCGGTCCAACCCGCGACCCAGAACGAAACGCCCGTCTCCTCGCAGGAGACCGCCGCTTCCTCTTCCGCCAAACGCAAGGTGATGGACCCCTCCCTCCTCATCCCGGAACCGGAGGACGCTCGAGACGCGTTCGCCGCCGCGTCCTCCGACGTCGTCAAGGCGACGTCGTCCCCTCCCACCACCAAGAAGTCCAGACTCTCCTCCGACGATCTCATCGGCGCCAGCACCAACTCCGAACTCCAGATATTCGCCGGACTGACCGTCAATTCGTCGCCGGCGCCGAACGCCGCCACCTCCGGGACTCTGCCCAGGTCGTTTTCCGGGATCTTCTCCCCCATCCAGCGCGTCGAGCCCGGACTGGAGTCCCCGCAGATACGGGTTCGAGTCGCCACCTCCGAGTCCATCAGCAGCAGCCTGACCTCCTCCTCCTCCACGACCCTGCGGAAGTGCAGGTCCCTCCCCATCGCGGAGGGGATCATGTCCCCCACCTTCACCGGAAGGTTCCGGACCGCGTTCTACCCGCTGCAGCAGCTGGCGGCCCCCAAGACGGCGCCGCCGTCGCTCCCGGAGTCGCCCAAGTCGAGGAGATCGGGGGTTCCGCTTTCCCAGAGGAACGACGATTCGACGACTCCGGCTCGACCGGCGACCAACCGACGACGGAGCAGGAGGAACGACAAGGAGAACGACGTCGCGAGATGACGGAATTTTTGTTTTAGAAAATAATTTGTTTTTTTTTAGTTTTAAAAATAATCAATGACTCTTTTAAATTAAACCGTACTTTTTTTTTAATTCGAGAAGAAAAAAAAAAGCTGACTCTCGGGGTCCATCTTATTTGAGTCGCGCTCTATAAGAAGCAAGTAAGAACTCTGTGGAATTAGGTCCAGTTTGAACTCCTCCTGATCGCGGTTTTATTTTTAAAAAGAACGTATTTAAAATAACTGAATATTATAATTTATGTGACGTCAATATTTAGCATTTATTTAACTAAAGCTTTTTTTTTTGGAGAAATTAACTGCCAAACATCATTTCGTGATGATCACTGCCAAAAAAAAAAAAAATTAATAAAACCAAAGTAAAACCGAGCAGCTAAAAAGTGCCAAAAATATTTCTGTTCAAATTTGACGCAGTTTTTATTTTTTATTATTTTTTGTTGGAACCAAAAATAAAACGTACATAATTTTTGAAGAAATTCTGGGTTTTGTCGATGACCGACGAAAACCGACAAAGCAAATGGATGCAGCAAATAAAATATTTCACTTTAATATTTATTTTTAATTAAGACGGAATTAGGGACATTATTTGTGATTATATTATTATTGAGTTTTGCTCAATTTCGAATCATTGCAATCATTCTTTAAATCTAAATAAGTGATTTCTGTGATAATTAGAAAGTCGATTTTACTAGCGGGGAATTAATGAAATGGATTGTATAATTATTATCACGATATTATGGTTAAGATGATCAGTATTACGGTATATAATTATTTTATTAACAGTATTAATATGCGATATTGTTATATGCACTGCCCACACATAATTTTACATGTCCATTTTTTCTTGCCGGTTAGGCAATGGTAAATATAATATTATTCAGATATTTGAATGGATTGTTTTGTAATTAATATGAACCGGGTATTAATAAAATAGTTTCGAGTGAAAGTTTGTTTGCTTGGCATCCTTTCTTTTGCTAGCCTAGAACCGTGAGAAAAACAGGAATATATGACTGAGAAAAGCTTAGCCAAGTTCTCTTTGTAAAGCTGTGGGACGCCCCTGAGAACGAAATGGATGGATAATCTAGGAATTCTACATGAAGATCTGGGTCTGCTCCCTTATAATAATCGAATACGAAAAATATTGCCAACGAAATGCATTGAAATCGGTTTAAACGTAACGCCTTTTCGCGCCACAGTCGAGAACGACATCTAGTGCCAACTTTCTATTGGTGGACGAAAGGGCACTGGCTTTATTGCGCTCGCGCGCCGAGTATACAAAAAATCGATACTAGTATCGTCTATTGCAATCGATTCACTCACAACAAGAAAACTTTTTAAAATTAATATTTTTCCTTATAAAATTATATTAGAAAGTTTCACAAGACTGTATTTTAGCTTTCAAAAAATTCCCAAAATATTTAGAATCATTCTGCATTTTTAAAAATAACTTTTTTTTTTTTGGAGCGTTTGGTGCGAGTCGATATTTTGATTCGATGCATCGAATCGATTCTAGCCGTTAGGTTTACGAGAACAGAAAGATAAGTTTTCCAGTCAAAGGGGAGTTCATTATTTGGGAACATGTGGGTTTTAGGATGTGGCGCTTGAAAATCATGTTGGAGCTACTAAATATTTTTTAATTTATATAATTGGAAAAACGAAAGCAACTTTTTAAACATAGTGTCGATATTTTTATTAGTTAGGAATTATACAAGCCTCTATAAATTTATAAAAAACTTTTTTATTAACGGTCATTTTGTGGTGTCTAAAAAAAAATGGCGTCGGACGGTGAGACGAGATTCGACGATCCCGACTTGAAATACCTCGTCGTCGACAGGAATGCGTTCCAGGACCCGATGGCCCAGGCCGACTGGACGTCGAAGAAACTGGTCTGGATCCCCCACGAAAACAACGGGTTCGTATCGGCCAGCATGAAGGAGGAACGGGGCGACGAAGTCGAGGTGGAGATTGTAGAAACCGGTAAAAAATGCCGCGTCTCCAAAGACGACATCCAGAAGATGAACCCCCCAAAATTCAACAAAGTCGAGGACATGGCTGAACTGACGTGCCTGAATGAGGCCTCGGTCCTCTTCAACCTCAAGGAGCGATATTATTCAGGATTAATCTACGTAAGTACCATTGTTTTCGGCTTTCCGATCATCCCTCCCCCAGCTCTCTCTGATCAATGTTCAGCTTGTACACAACTTTACGTTGCATAATTTTAACCCACTTGCTGCGCTCGATTCTCTCCCATTTATTTATTGGTGCAAAAAGTGGGTGCGGTGCAAGTGTGTGCGAGCATGGATACCACGACCTGTCACGTGCACGGTTTTCAGAAAAAAATTGACGTTAAAATTCAATAGGATAGCGAGATGTTTGTTTTTTAAGCCCATTAAATTACGAAACTGTAGTTAAATTTTTGTGGTTTGTTTGTTTTTAAACTTCTAGCCCATAATTTACGATTGACGTTAGGCTAAACTTGTTTTTTCAATACGCCGGTAAACTTAAAATGGAGTAAATGTCTTTAAATTAATTAAATTATTCTTTTTATTTTATATTCGTAACCTGGAAATGGCTTAAAATATATTTTAATACCTTAAAATAATGTTTTTAATCAAATATAATGTGAAAATATCTTAAAAGTTTTAAATCAGCTGCTGCAAGTGCCCGAATTTCGGTCATTAGTTATTAAATTATTAAAAAAAGAAGCAATTCGTTTAGTTTTATGTAATGTTGATTCCCTAAATTTTAAAATTCCGAAAGAAATTATTTAAATTAGTGATTTATTAAACTAAAGATAACATTTTTTTTTCTCGGAAAACGATCGTTTGCCTACGCCCACCTGTGTTCGAAGTTAATTTTATGGGCGTTCGAAACGATCTATAAACAGATTTTACAAACAGCGCGAAACGTTTCGATTATTTCGATCGCAGTTTGTATTTAAATTAGTTTTAATTTGTTTTTTTCAAACATTCCTAAAGGAATTTTGACGTTGAAAGTTGTCTGAACACAAAGGATGCACCATGTGCTATGCGTAGATGGCGCCACTGTTGCAGGGTGGAGCAGATACCACTCTCTTTAGTTTAGTAATAAAAAAAAAATACAAAGAATTATTTACACTTTCCTGCTGTATTAATGGAGAAAGTGTCAAACAGTTACAAAATTAAGTCCCTGCCCCCTGTGTATACAGTACAGATTGATGTTGACATAGTAGGCTATTCTGCACTGAATATTATTGGCTCTGATAAAAAAAATGAGCTGTTACGATTATCTGTGCAGTAAAACACATCTTGAGGTTTTAATTGAATAAAGTTCAGATTAGATTAAATGTTGTGATTTTCTTTATTCAAATTCCGTAGTTGAGAGGTTTTACTTCAATTGCTGCTAAACTGCTCTTGGGGCGATCTGATCTGTCCAGATTTCCGAGCCAGTTGAAATTTGGTGGAGACTTGTAAAGCATGGGTTGCAAATTACTGTCATAATGATGGTATTGACAGCCCCGATATCCTATTTGTCACCTGATTAATTTAACAGCTTTTCCTTGTCAGATTAATACAGTACTAACTTTGGCAAATGGAAAATATTAGGCTGTCAAAATGTTCGAGGAACGCCTGGTGCGTAAAAAAAAAAAAAAACAAACAAACCTTTAAGACACAGTGCCCAAGTATTTATAAAGCTAGGCCCTATTTAAAAAATGCTTGCCTTCAAATAACCTTAAAAAATTATTCTACTGGAGTTATGACATGTAAACTTATGCAAAATAATAATGTTTGTAATGCATAGTAATAATGACCCAACCTTGAAGAAAGTAAACAACCTCTAAAGTTGATAAATTACCAGCCATATTACATAAAGACAGAGGCTATTCGCACATCAAATAAACCTGTTAAAAGAAATTCCTTAATAGGCAACTAGGGCCAAAAAATGCGATCATGAAACTAACGATAAATGTGTCGAATAATTTTTGAAGTGTGTCAATCTGCAAATTGAGGCGACAGGAGGGGGCACCTAATAAGCTTAAATTGCTGCGTGTCCTAGTTACAATTTGAGGCTCTATTAGACAACAAAATAAATTATCTCAAATTGGTTTTAACCTAATATCCAGGAAATTATAAATAGGCATATACTTAATCTGATCGTTAAATTCAAATGGCATGCCAGAAGAAATTAGTAGGCTAGGCTACCCTAATTTTACTGTTTAAAATAAATAATGTGTCCACATTTTTATGCTGTAGGCTACACTACAGAATAAAAAGTCATTGTTTTTCTGTTTAAAATGACTTGGTCTATTACCAGTAGATCGTGGCGATTACAAGAATTCACATATCGTTTACAGAATTTAGTTCGGATAGAGTCTATTTTAATGGGATGCCACATGGATGGAAAGTTCATGAATGTCGACTTGATTATTCAAGTGTGAGTCACCTGCCAGCAATGCAGTGCACACCTGCTATTCGACTTACATAGCAGAAAATGTGTTATTTTTTTATGATTTTATTCAGGATTTATATTTGGCTGGCTTCCCCCAATATTATATAATTGAACACGTAATTTATTGAAGTTTTTCTTTTAAAGGTCCATTGTTCTGACTGCTTTTATTAATTAGTTCCCCAACAGGGTGTCGGGCTGCACCCTTAGTCGCATGGCATTTTGTGTTTTGTGGTGTGTTTACCTGCAGCTATGGCAAGATCACGGGTTCAAACCCTGCCGACACGACTATCTTTCCTGCATACGTAGCCTTTGTTAGGGATACTTTCCATAATCCTGCCACGAGACCCACCACTTTCATTTGACCTAGGGAACTAGTTTTAGGTGATCTGGACTGTGTAAAACTGTAAAATAAAGAAGAAATATGATCAAAATCCAAGTTTTGAGGACTCTGCAGTAGGTTCAGAGTCGTCAATGCAGGATGTGATAAAGTAATATTGACAGATCAGCTGTCTCTATCTCATTTCCTTCCATAAAATTGAGACATAAACTGATATTGTTGAGCTCCCCCCTCGTCTATTAAATTGAATCAGTCATTAGTCATTTACTAACGAGAGAAAGAGAGGGAAGGGGGTAATAAAATTGTCTTGTTTTGATTCTCTGGAGTTGCCTCGGATGAAGAGAATATTGGCGACGATTTTATTGCACCCGCGCAAAACTTGGGGAAAGCGAAACCCAGGGTGATGTCAGAGACCCATCATAAAGTCAGGAATGCTATTCCCCGAGTGTCTTGAGAAATAAAATATTTTTGCCTTTGAAATGTGACAGGAATTTGAGTTTCAGATTCCCGCGCATTCCTGTTTGCCTTCCCAGATTTTGTTTCTGAAATCAGAATTAAAAAGAATGTGGAATCTCGATCCTAGAGCACCTTGAGAGTCTGCTCACCTGATCAAAGACAAATAGGCTACCCTCTACCGTAATGTCAGTGTTCACAAAATTCAGTTAATTTGGCCAATTTTTCATGCTGAGCCTTGACCAGATGGGATACTCATTTCTGTTTCTGAATTTTGAGCAATCCTCTTTTCCATGAGACTTTGTCGTCGTCTCGACACAAAATAGCAACTCGGAGCAAAACACGGCTCCACTTTAAAATAAGTTTTGAAAGGTTCAAGCCTGTTATCAGTTGGGCTTAATAGAGATATTAATTCCTATGAGGGGGAGGGATTAATCCCTACCCGATATGCTTGCGTAGGCTATTATTTTGATGCACGTCTAAAATAATTAATTTTTTTCTCTGTTTGCAGACGTACTCTGGATTGTTTTGTGTGGTGGTCAATCCGTACCAGAAATTACCCATTTATAGTGAACGGATTATCGAGCTGTACAAGGGGAAGAAACGCCATGAGGTGCCTCCTCACGTTTTTGCCATAACTGACACTGCCTACAGAAGCATGCTGCAAGGTAAGTCAGAATTCATATCCACGAGAACGGGTAGGCTAATCAGTGTAAAACTGTCTAATTTTTGGGAAAATTCCCATGAGTATATCTGGGCTCGTTTAACGCGGATTAAAACCCTGCCAACTCCACTAGGGGACAGTTATGTGGGCTCTAACTGTCCGCTAAGGTGCACTACCCCTTCCCACCACCCTCCCA
>JAQFYH010000555.1:0-12051 GCA_034694405.1 Scolopendrellopsis subnuda
CACCACACAGCGTGCGTGGGAGGCGCGTGGTGAGAGAAAAAGTAACTATTAGCACATCCTTTTCATTATAACATTGCATCTACCTACGGAGCCGTATCCATAGGCTTATTAATCCATGGTACTACGTAATTTCGTTGCACCCTGCATTCGCATTGAACCTTGTTGGTCAACAGGAAAGATTTTGTATACAGTGCGATCGCTCTGACAGTTCGACTTCGTGCAAATTCTCCTTCCCTGCTCAGCTTCCAAGTTATTTTTAATTATTTTAATCCCAAGGGATAATAAAAATTGACTTGTAAAACGGTAGAACTCAAATCCGTTAAGACTGATGGAACGCGCATGTTAAAATATTTCTCTCCTGTGTATCTCTACATGGGAAGCGAGAAATCCTGGAATAACTTTTGTCCATAGAGACATGGATAGAGAAATTAATCGAGGAGTTTGAGAGGAAATGAACGAAATCAGAGCGATCGCACCCAGCAGAAACACACAAAAATAGGGTACGTAATCGTTCAAATTTTTAACAACGAGCAAGCATAAAATCAGAATCTATTTAAAATTTTTCTGCTCCTTTTATTTTTTTAAAAAAAAAACCCTTTCCCCTTCCACACTAACGAAGGTGAAAAGGAAGAATTTGTCAGAACTGACTCATTATGCTACTTAGCTTTTCCAGTGACCTGCGTCATTAACTTTCATCCTGACGACCTCATCCTGACAGTTCGCTGTCAGCTTATCACGGGTTTAAAAAAGGGTTGCAGCGTTGTACGACAGCTCGTATCTCCCCCGAAATATGTTGTACATGTTCAGTTTCCCGTTAAAATAAACTAAAGGGGAATCGAAACACTTTAAACGCTATACTTATGATATACGGCACACAAAAGAATCTAATTCTATAGTATAGGGACTATAGGCCTACATTGTTTTGAACAATTTTCGTTGCATTATTGTATAATTCAGAAAATGAAAGTAACACAAGCGCTGGCATACTTGGCAATGTAAAACAGCAAGGAATCTTTTCCCCAAGTTAGTCAGTCGCTCAAGTTATTGTTGTCCATATTTCAGTCCAAGATGCGCGACCTATAGACGCGGTTTTCGCGAGGGCAACTTGTGCTTCATTTGTTAATTTATAGTTGGCGAAGAATTCTGAATTTAATTATTTCTATAATAATTTTGAACGCAGGAAAATCATGTTGGTCGGTGGTGATACCCTAAGTTAATATACTATAGGTAACCGTAAGTTATCAGTAAATTACAGTACGTTACCACGTCCATCGCTCCATACGTTTTATAGTAAACGTCATCCATTTGAGACCGTTTGAATCATCTGCAGGAATTATTAGATGATCTTTACGTTTAACTGCATAGCCTATGGTAATGGGCCAGCACAGCGCAACTATCAAAATTAATTTTCTTCGGGGCAAATATAATATATCTTCTCGAATAATCAACTCCCGAAAGAGCCTCATGTCACACAAAGGATTACCCAGACCTTGAAAATGGCAACCGCTCTTGATGTTCGTTTACCGATCACACGAATATTATTGCTGTAAACGACCTGTCCTTTATAGGGTATACCGTATATTCTTACGAGGGACAGCCTACGATAAAAATGCTGTGGTGTTCTGACAACAAACACGTCATTCTGTAAGGATGCAGCCAGTTTCAGAATTTGTTCAATTCCAGGATAAGGATGGTTATCGACTCCCAGTAAACTTACTAAGAGAGAAAACCTGAGATCTGTATATCTGGGAATTCCAGAACATTATTTTCGTTTCGTTGGCGGAGGATAGCGAGTCCCTATGGGAATGGATAAAGATTATACAAACTTTTTTTAGCTTCAGCATTTGAGGGTTTTCATAGTACCGGTATAAGCTCCGATATACATTCCAATTGCCATTCATTCTCTCTTCTAACTTAATTCAGTGCAGAAAATTCAGGAGATGAACCCTGCAGCTGGCTCCAACGAATAGTGCACATGGAATAGGTATTAATACCACATTCCATTTTGACGGTATTTCTATTTCTATCCTTATACGGAAAAGGTTTGAATTGTTCGTGGAATACGATCGAGCACCCTATGTCGCATTCCCTTCCATTCAAGTATTGTTATGTGTTGGACATGTGTTAGGGTATCCCAAAAACCCCTTAAAACACGTGCGTAAAACTAGGTAATATAGCTCAACACGTGCTGCTTTCGCGTGCAAACCCGGGGGTACAATGCAATCCAGCTCTTTTGTCATATGTCATTGTATTCCCTGTCGCAGACAGCTGCTGGTGCCTCCCTAGTTTTTCGGTCCTTCGAGATGGAGAGAGACGTGAAAGGTGATGAAACAAACCAAGGGGAATTATATTATATCCATCCCTTCTCTCCTTCTCTCCAAATATCCATAATCCCAACCCCCTCCCTTTTTTTCTTCATTCTGAAAGGCACATACGCAGTATTTATGAATGGAGAAATATGGGTAATACCAGAAAAAAGAACAGCTGCTTTTAGATCGTTTATAGGATCGTACTTCCATTGTAAAAAGGACGTGTCAGTGCACCATTTTGGGTGAACTGAGGCTTCATTTTCGTTTTGTGGCTTACCGTACTTTATTTTATACTTAAAAATTAAAGTTATTATACAAGTGTATAGACATAGTCTTTTTTTTTATTATTCCACACCCATATCGCCTAAAGCCGGCGCCCTATAGATGCAAAGCATCTGTTGGGAGGGCGGTGGGAATTACCCCCGAAGGGGCAGCGCACTTTTCCGGACAGTTAGAGCCACTAACGTAAGTGCTAACATAGAATTTTAAAATTTCTTTTACAGTAGAGTACGGGGTACGGTAGGTATATAGCGTAAGGTTTTAATCCAAAAGCCACGATAAGTCCTTCCAGCGTAGCTCTAGCTTCAACAGACCTCAATGAGCGAGCAAATGTTTCAGACTTTTTGAAATTGGAAACGTGGTTTCTTATTTGAGAGCTTCGATTATTGTAGTTGGAGGTTTATTGTACCTCCGTACTAGGTAAAAAACAAAACTTTGAGGAAAAAATAGATTTGCACAATTTTGAAAAAGCAATAATAATAAAAATGTCAGAAACTTCAGCAGCTTATCGGACATGGCGCACACGACTGTTTACTCGCACGTGCGCCGCACGAGATAAGATAGGCAGTAGGAGTAAATAACTGCAAACATACCACAACTTGCACGGTGCAACGTAGGCTACATCGCACGTGCTGGCCACGTGCTAATGTGCAATCTTTTGTCTAACAACCTGGAACTTCTCGTATCAGGTCGAATGGGTGCTCGCGCTCACGCTCTAGTGGAGAAATACCGTACTTATTATTATTATCATCAGATAATGGTTTTATTTCGCTACAGTTTCCTCGAGTTGAACTTGCTCCTTCATCCTCATTGACTATAAGGGAGGTATACTCCTTCTATCAAAACTTAGTCTTCTGTAAATGATGGACACATGACGATGACCCACTTCAGCAGAGACTCTGACTTCGAGAGACATATTAAGTCAGAGCACAGTAGCACACCTTGTCAGGTGTGTTTTGACTTATGGCTCTCTCTCGTACGGGGTACTTCGTACAATTATTTAATACTCCGGAGTATATGGTTTATCTTTTTATTTCATTGCTGTATTACCCTCGTATACTGTAAAATTACGTGTGTTTCAAAACTAGCCCATATCAAGGTTATACAGAGTATCTAAAGAAATAAATTAATTTATTAAATCTTGACAGCACACGGAGCTGGTCGAGTGGTTATAGGGCGCAAGCTCGCCAGCAATCTGGAGAACCGAGTTCGAGCTCCGGTGAGGGGGGGGGGGAGGGAATTTCTTAACCTTCCTGGGTTTCTCCCGACTATTTGGAGCATATAGGAGCTAGGACTCAGATAGTCCGCGCTCGTATCGATTGTGGGCACATTAAAGAACCCTGGATATCCCCTGCAAATTTGGATCCTCACAGGAATGGAATAGTTTTCGTGGCCGATACGGCGATACCTGATCATCAACGGAACCGCCATTTGATGTGACCAAGGAGGATGGCGCATGTATTCCGCCCTCCAGTAACCCTTCCTCGCGACGGCATGAGACACAGGTGCCACAGTTATGAGTTTATTTTGTGCAAGAGCACGAGGATTTTTAACAATTAGATTAAGCATTTTTTTAAAACCTAATTGAATTTAATTCCGCGCTTTCACGCGGATAATTAAATTATAGAGTGAATTTTCAAAACCTAGCAGACTAAAGGTACCGTACAACAAACGACTGCTATAACAAATTCATTCTATCAGTCTACAGTACAACAGCTCCAGATTCTGTAGGCCAGAGTTTGCCCAATTTCTGCTACCCGGGGTATTTGTACTTGTACATTTTTGTAAACGAGTGTTTGACGTACGAGCTGTGGAGATATTTAGACCAGAACCCAGAAAGTAGCAGACTGTTTTTAAAAACACCGCAAGTGAGAATTTCTTACCAATTCTGAAATTTTTGTATACAAAAGTTGTCAGACTGATGCCTCATAAATTTCGGAATCTGGTCCCGCCTGCGCTGGGTAGTAAGATACATTTCAATCTTTATATTATGATTGCGGCTCAATTTAGACAGCGCTTGCGTAAAAAAATGTAGAATTAGACGTTTACTGTACTGTTGCAGTAATCGTTGAATCGTTGAATTGTAAATAATTGAGATTTCAAACAGCCATTAAAATAATATAATGCATTTTAAATACAAACTTCATTAGTCTATATCTCTATCGCTTTTTTGTTCAAAATAAAATGTCTGATAGAATGATCGTGCTAAATAATATTTCGTATCGTTAAAAAATCTTCAAAAATATAAAACTAAGTTAGAGTCGGATTTTTCATGTGTTTTTAATTTAAAGTTTATTTCCCCAAATATCTCACTGCCTTTTTCATCCACTACACTTCCCATGGTCATAGAAGGCTGAAAAATTGGCAGAATGTCTGACCACGGGTCGGTGACAATACAACCTATTAAATTTTAGGACCAATCGGCCCACTCGGACTGGCCCACGCAATGGCTTATATGAATATGATACACCAACACCAGTAGAAGAGTTTTCTTTTATTTATTTATTTTTTAAATCGTTTTATCTCACAACGGCATATACTGCGCACGTTTGCATATTTGGCAACATAATTAGCCTAAGTTATTGAGGTTGTAATTACCGTACGTTATTATTTATACGTTTTATTGATTGTCTTAATTTATTTTCAGAAATATTATACGTCATGTAACTTTGGTGAGCTCCGTTTCGTAGACGATCAGTTCATAGTCTTATTTTGTTGTATTACAGTACAGATCGACGGTAGTTTATTTTCTGTTTTATTTATTTCGTAAGTGTTATTTCTCTTCATTTACAACTCAGTGATCATCATCACCCTATTTCCAAACAAGACGTCGCGGAAGAAGCTTGATATCACCGTAAAAGATGGGGGTGGTTGGAGATCTCACACGCTGGACCATCAACTGACCGGAAATGGGACAATGACGGGAATGACGGCGAAGCTCGTTCAGGAACGTGTAGAAATACGAGATTAATGTTTTCGCTTTATTCTAACAATGTTTGGTCAGCCGGAATGCTACACTTCCGGCCACCGGGGGTCGTCAACTCTTATATCCAAATTCGCGAGTCAACAATTTAACCGGTAATTGTAACTGTTGTCATAGTAACTGCTGTGGTCGGTGGGTCAGTTTTGCCCACGTTAAATCTGAATCAAATTTTCCAGCAATGTGGATCGTCAAAACGGTAAATATCAATATTTCGCAACGACGACGAACGCACAAGTACGAGTGAATGGGGTGCGGAAGTGTAAACCAGTTCACCAGTTCAGTTCAGTTTACTTTATTTGCGATAACGAAAGTGGTAAGTTACGTCCGCGCAGATGAAAAATACTCAACTGCTAACTTTACACTTCGGCACCCCATTCGCTCGTACTTGTGCGTTCGTCGTCGTTGCGAAATGTGTCTAATACACGACGTTAAAAAAAAAAAAAAAAAAAAAAACATTAAAAAAATGAATGTGAGAAATTCCCTTACTTCAAGATAATGCTGTGTTTCCCTCCCCAAAAATGTCCATATTTTTAGGATTTCGAATATTTTTAGGAAACCGAATTGGTTATTAACTGTCCCTATGGGACAGTTAATAATATCGATACTACGCAACTTACAGACGTCGTACAATGTTCTATGTTTATAGAAGAAAAAACATAATATATGTAAAAAGATAGGATGATATGATTTGGGGGGTGAAAATAAGAATGGCAGGTTTTGTCACCCATCATGTGGTAGGCCAGAGAAATATATCCTTTATATTATGTAACACCATAACAGATGCCGTAGATCCATTACATTTTCTCCCCTTGGCCGCATATATCCTGATATTCCAGCAACAATAAACCCTCAAACCATTAGAGAGCTACATTACGTACTTCGTATTCTTACTTTCCTCCCCCAACTCCGGGCGCTCCCTCCTCCCACCCACACGCATAGCCCTACACACTTTCATTCATTCGTAAAGACTTCCGGTTGTGAGTCGGACGAAAGATATAAATTCAGTTATACATTGTCCGTGTACAAATACGGCACCGGTAGCCTCAATTATTTAAACAGCAGTAAAACATAAATAATGATAAAACGCCGCCTCGTATAAATCTGTCGAAAAAATGTCTGGTTTCCAGACTATGCTGTTTTTAAAAATAACCGGATCTGTTGTTTTATTGTTTTAAGGGGAAAATGTTAGAAGACGGAAGGATTTTTCGACGGATGTGAAAATTCTATTTGGCAAAGTATAACTGGGGATCGAACCCCAGATGCTGCATATATCTAGATGTGAAGCATTTCCGGCAAGAAACACTTGTATTGGAAATTTTTGACGAATTCATCTTCGCGAGGAATGCATAACTGAATGCTTAACTAATTTGTTGTAAATTTGGCGAAAAACCTGGCAGAATTTTTACAGTGAATGTCGAGTTAGATCGAATTTGCACAAAATTCTCAACTTCGCCGACCCGCGGTAAAAATTTAACTGGTTATAGGACAAGTTGCCTTTTTTTACGTTATATTTTAAATCATTCATCTACGTTTTGTACAGTAAATTCATACACTTTCTAGTGATTTGAATGTATCGAAAAATTTCCTATTCTTTAGCATTACAAGTGGTTCGATCGTAACAGTTTTGAACGAGCGAAATAAAGGTTCTGCCACAGCAATAAGAGGACGTGAGACAACCTCTGTCAGTCGAACCAGTCCGCGATGCAAAGCCAGTAGCCTGTTGACAAGCGTGTGATTATAAGCACAATAATGCCTTCGTAATTAGTAATTTCCCGTTATGCCGTATAATGACTATAATGTTACGAACGACAGAATATAGCCGGGAGGAAGGTGGGATGCTGGAATTTGCCACCTATATCGCCGTATACCGGCGCCAAATAACTTTTTTTCCCCATCTTCTGATGCATTTAGTCTCATCCAGTGTGTAATGTGTATGGGGTTATATTCAGTATAAACGAGCCGACTAAATTCCTGAATTAAACATGAACGAAACAAGAATTTCCGGAGCGGACGTTCTTTTATGCAGACGGGATTTAAGCTGCGCCGAGTCTCGTCGCCTATTTTATTAATAAAAGATTTTTGTTCTCTCATATAGTAAACTCATCAGATTAGACGAGGACGGCATTATACAACGTTGTATATTTTTTTTTACTATGGGTATAGGCCCTATAATAGCACAAGCTGTCTGTGATATCGACGAGAAATTTATTAGAAATCTCGACTTTTTCGAGAACGGAATTCTATATAATTTTCATACATATTTTACGAAATCTCTTTTATAACGTTATTTGGTTATTATATACGTTTCTGAAGTACCGTAATATAATAAGTTTAATAACTGTGCTGGGTACCCGTATCATGATATGAGATGAAATATGGAGTATTCCTTCATTTTCTAGAGAGTCTGCAGAGTGCAGAGATCTCGAAAATAGCTTATTGTTTCATTATTAAACTTATTAGGTGAAAATCTTTACATAAACGAATAAAGGAAAAGGCCAATTTTTCATTTGACATTAAAAGATTAAATTTTAATTCAAATATTTAGTGAAATTAAAGAGGTTTTAAAAAACTCCCATACATGTAAGTTATAATACTTACGATAATACTCCGTATAAGATCGAGTTCATACCACCTCAAAATGAACTTGTCTGTTTTCTTTTCATTCAAGGAATACTTGATTACTAGTCCATACGAGTAGAAGGAAGTTATATATTTGGAATACTTTCAATAAAAATTGTTGAAAAAACAAATTCAAAACTTAAACCAAAACCAATATTCCAATTCAATGGAATATATAGGAACTTTTATACGTAGGCCTACTTATAAGTTATAAACATGCTTATCAATAATAACATGCAGAAAACACATTGGTATTTGAAAATAACTTGTAACTGCGTTTCCAAAATAATATTTCCCAGAAAAAGGAAATCAAGATAAAATACAATGCACAAGCAGCGAATAGAACGGAAGATCAGGCGGAGAGATATTAGAAATAAAAGCACTTATTTAAACAAACTCTAGTTTTTTAAAGGTCAAGTTCAAAATTGCAAGAGTGCTTTCTTAACAGATATTCGATCATTTTTCCAGATATTATATAGTAGAGCGTATTGTGAGGTCAATATAATAATCGTTTGGACTATGGGAAAGCAGTTTTCCAGAACCTGATAAAAGTTCGTATAGATGATGCATACTATAGCATCTTTCATTATTTCGTGCTGTCTGATCACTCGACTACAAAAGCATTGGTGTTGGTGTTGATATTCTCACATTTCCACTGAACTTTATTGAGGAAATTGCGCACGCTCAGCGCTCTGAATAGCCTAGAACCATCGAAAACAGTCCATTTAAAAATATAATGCTTCGAATCACGTATGCTGTCACCTGTTTAAATGCGATTCAAAAAATATGACCCTGTGTCAGTGAATTTATTTTTATCATATCGTATAATTTTTTGCTGTCTGCAAGACTGCAACTAACACATTACGCGCGTTTCCCCTTTCCAAAGATTAATTTGCATAATATGCATCAGTGTTTCTTGTACACAGTCAAAATTTCGTCCTAACCAAAAGTAACTCAGGGTCGCGCTGCGAAGTATAATATACCGTGTTTCAGGTACGATGAAAAGTTTAACAGCTTCGTCTCAAAGATATTAGAATTATCCACTTATAATTTTGTTCTGCGTTCTACGGAGACTATACGGAAGGAAATTAGCGTGCTAATTATTAGTCAATACCATCTTGTGATTTTGACTTGACGTATCTAATCTTTTATTCAACTACAAAAGACGGAGTTGAACTAACTTATTATCGATGCTACGGTTATGCATTGATATCGATGTAGACTGCGAGGCTATTAGCACCTGGTATCAAAGGTCTGAATCAACTTCTTTATAAACTTGGAATTTCTTATAAAATAATAGCTAATTTATTGATGCTTTTAGTCGTGTATAAAGTTTATACAACATTGTTAGCGGTCTAGACGACACAAAGAAATTTAGTCATTTTAAGCAGAAAATTACTATCACTCCCCCTCACACGAAAAGAAGTCGTGCACCGTATAATAACACAAAAATTCCAAAGAAACATCCAAATTTTGACTTTCCTTATATAACGCTTGTAAGAAAACTGAAAAGGCACGTGATGAATAAGATGAAGATATGGCTGCGTATTTTACTCCACATCATGAGTCAGAAAACGATTAATATAATTTTGATTGAAATGTTGGTAAATTTCCAAATTGGTCGAATGGGAACGTACAAATTATTTAAGTCTGTCATTATTTTTTTTGTACAACTGTATTATTTAGCTATTTAAGTGGATATATGACCTTAACCATAACCGAGACAACGACCGAGTTTTCTCCTTCTTGTCCTTGTCCGCATCAAGTTTAAGTTCCGTAATACAGACTCCCGTGAGTCAGAGCAGTTCCAGACGAGAAACAAAATACGAGCTGTGACAACTAAGACCTCTCTCTGTTAATGCACCGTGTCGACAACACCGTGTTACTTCATAGTACGCAACGCACGTCCTGCATACGAGTAAAAGAAACGAGAATTTTAACTCTGACACCGAGTGTTTCGAACAAATCATTCGACGCGCTAAAGAATATGATTTTGTGTAGGTGATAATTTCAATTTTGACTTCCACGCGCTCCTTTTACAGCTAGAGTAATTGGTTCGCTCAAAATTGCCTCAATATTTTTTTCCAAAAACGCAATCATCTTTAGTGTTTTCGCATCAGAGAGGGCGTTCTGTTCACCAGTCTGTAGTTCAGGACTGATTGGTCACGAAATGGCGGTAGATTTGATTTCGAACACTACTTCGCTACGTAGCGAAGTATAGTGTTCGAAATCAAATCTACCGACATTTCGTGACCATTCGGTTGTTCAGACAGCGACGGCGTCCTGAACTATCAGCATGGTGAACAGAACGCCGAGTTGCGATCAAAATCAGTCTAATTCATTGTTTATAATTTTACAATAAGTTCGGACCTACCTCGATGAGAGTGATGATGACGATGAAGAGAGGTGGCGGATAGCAGGTGTAATTTTCGGCGTAAAATTTCCGGTCTCTGTCGTCGGAGAGAAACTCGTGAGCTATCGCCCGAACCATCCTGGTAAAGGGAGGCTGTTGAGTGATCAAATGGAAATCCTGCTCACTGCTGACTTCCCGATCCCGATGATGAACCGCTATCGTAAAAGAACGGGTTCTTTTACCGCTCATCTGTAAAAAAAAAAAAAATAAGCTTTAGAATTCGGCGTATAGCATTTCGTGAGGCTCGCCGTCATTTAAAAAAAAATTACTGGTCTTTTACCAGATTTTAAGCCACCGTTACACTCAACGGGACAAGGTAAAAAGTTCCGTGATTGTTCAGATACGTCGTATGCGTACATGCCCAATTCCACCATGATATTACGGTGAAAATTCGATGAACGCCGCACACCTTCCGTGTATCATACCCCCGCTGCCGCAACTGACGTTACCGGACCAATCGCATTATCGCAAGCAATGAAAACCGACCTTTATTATGGTGCCGTTATAGGTACAAAAGAGACTGCAACTTCTGTGAAGAAAATACTCGTATTTACGTGATAAGGTTTCTGCAGGGAGTTGTTGGGGTTACGAGACTCGAAAGAATCCGTAACACTAGCATCCGGGATTCTCTCGGCCCCTCCTATGATGCAGTAGAAATTACCATTATGGTACTAATACGTTTTGCCCACTGCATGTGTTTGGTAAGGAATTTTACAGTTTTCTACGAACCCAACGAATTCATGCAGTTTTTTCGAGTAACTGCATTGTAATCTAATTTTACTGTCTTAATTGATAAATAAGAATATATTTGCAAACTCGACGATTTCTGCAGCTTCTCGGGAGGGGTGGGGGCAGCATGTTACTGTTACGGATGTTTCACGTTCACGATCGTGCAAAAGTTGCAGGCCAAAAGCATGGCAAATGGTATCAATCGACATCGATAAAAAAAACCATCGATTCTACGGGATATAATATACGGTACTGTCTTGTACGGTATATTTTCAGTTCAATTAACTTAGTTGCTCGTGCTAACTTACATCCAGTAACTCCTTTTATCGAAACCGGTTTTCGGAGTTACCCATTGGAAGATAGGTGCTTGTCACGATCAGAGACAAAAAGTTCAGCTCATTTAATAAAATCCAGCGCGTGTGCACGGATTGGTTTTAACTTTTTTTAAGCATTACAGTAGTTTACTAGTTTTTTACATTCAAATTAAAGCGCAAGTGATAATAACTTAAAGTTTGAAGCGTAACCTTAACTTTCTGTAGACAAGAAACGCCTATATCTGGGTATCTGGTAGTTAGCGAGCAAACTTGCTCGTTATACAAGGAGAAGAAGAATACTCCGACAGTTCCAAGTATATACCTACTAAATGTAATTTCCACAAAAGGAAATTGCACGGCACTAAAAAAAGATCTAAAGTAATTTTAATGGGGGGGGGGGGGGGG
>JAQFYH010000556.1:0-12050 GCA_034694405.1 Scolopendrellopsis subnuda
TATTTTAGCAATTTTATTAGGATGGAGGTATATTTTAAAAAAAGCTTAGTCGTACAGTAGAGTTGCGCTATATCAACGAGGTATAGTTACGATTCTCGCTTCTCACGGGACGGCAATACATAACTTAATGATAGAGGTCGTTAGTGTCGCAACATGGACGACACTACCTCCCACTTCTGAGATTAGAAGTTAAACATTTCAATTCTGATACTATAGAGATGTGAAATTCATGTACTGACTCTGCCATTATTATTCGCTGTTGCGTGATCGATGTAAGATTGAGATTGTATAACGTCAGCGTGATTAAAACGTTCATCTTTTATTAATTGGGGGCGATAAGTCAGTGACGACTGTTGCGCCGAAGATATCGCGCGTGTGTAGTTCGTTATCTTTCGCTGTCCCTTTAATATGCAGCGAGAGATATCTTAACGCACTTGTGAATAATTTTAACGGAAGTAACTAACTTAGCAGATAAAACGTCACATTTAACAATCGTCAGTAGGACAAGATTAGAATAGTAATAAACATATAATACGGCTGTCGTATTAACACATTCAAGTCTTCGAAACAATGCAGTGTTGTAAAGATAACTTACGTTGGGTAACGTGAATTATTTAGAATTTTAAATACTGTGATGCCGACAGAATGGTTAGCCATTCTCGACTTTTAATACCGACAATTAAAAAAAAAACTTTATAGTTGTGAGTCTCTCAATTTTGCTATTTGGATCAAAGATCAACTGCTGGTTTCGATAAGACGTCACGTTGTAAATAATTTGATTTAAAAGGTGCTCATCACACCAGACAGGATTTTGTCTGCCCACGATAGATTCATAAAATCGATCACTACATCCTATCTATACAGTATGTTTAGTATCGATAGAGAAGCAGTACTTTGTCTTCCATGCCACGGTGTAATGAATCGATAGTATCGATTAGATTTATTCTGGTTGATCGATTAATAGTCTGGCGTGAGCACCTTTAAAGAAAAGTTTGTTGAACCTTTACAAAGTAAATAGACGCATGCGCGGCAACTGAAATCATTCCTTTGCGTTTAGGGATGACGTTCTGGCCTTTACAACGATGCGAAACGATAACATTGCATCTTTCCCTGTAATTGGTGAATGTGAACCGAGTGCTGAAATCTCCGGTGTTTATTAAAACAATAAGTGAAACAGCGTCCAGCAAAACAGTATTGTGTTTCTTTTACGTCGAATAAAATAACAATTCCGCAACATAAATAGAAACACAATACTGCTGTTTACATCTCTGCAGAACGAAAAGTGCGTTTTTCAACCCCCTTCGCAAATTGCATCTATGGTTGGTATTGGCTGTTATAACTTCCAACGTGTCAGCCGCTGGGGCCATTCCTCCCATGAGCGCGGAGTGACAGGTGATTTCCCAAAGGTGGAATCCACACCCAGCACTATCCTGGGTTCCAGATAATGTGATGGAGTTAACCTACTCATTCTTTATTGGGTGTGTGTGTGTGTGTGATGGGGTTCTCGCCGGCTTTTTTTACATTGCCAACTTCGATTTTAAAAGTTATTTATAATATGCGAAACCTGTCAAGGAGCGAATTCATTTAACCTAATTAAAAATGCAATTATACACACGAACTAATCAGATACGGACGCAAATGAAACGTGATTTCTGATACGAATTACGGAGACGCGAAACGAATTTTTTTTAAAAATCGGTTTGCTTACACGAGTATGTAAATTAATGCATCAGATTATAACGTAGTTTTACCCCATTAGCATTAGAGTGTAAATATGTTTAGCTACGATGTACGGTATGCTGGGAATAGTCACGAATAGGGAATGCCATAACTGCATAAAGTACCCAGGATCGAATCCCATTCAAAATTCCTTTAGTATACAAGTAAAACGTACATACATATTCTGTACTTTATTTCACATTCTTAACATACTCACTTTTTCATATCAGCAGAAGCAGTAAACCTAAGCTTATCTGCATAGCAGCTTGCTGGTAAAAATTCGAGATTTCTAATGTGAACTTTTTTTTTTCGGTTTACTCGTGCTAAAATAGAAGTCTAGAACAAATCCGTATACGAACATGCATGATTACAACTTGGTATCAACTTTTTTTTTCTCGTCACCGCTCTGCTTAAAATCTAAATTACATAGCGCAAGATTAACACCAAAAATGCTTGCAGCGTGGGTTAGATTTTTTTCTTCTTTTCTTTTATGAAAAAAGAGCATAGATAAGTACCCAGAGGTGCTACGAGTTGTAAGTTATGATAAGAAAAACCAGCTTTTAGAATATTGTTACGCGGTAAACTTGTGAACAATTACTACGGTCCTTCTACAACTTAAAAATTGCCCACTTTTTACATTAGATATAATGCAAAAAGTCGAGCTAGAAGGGCTGCTGTAAGGTATTAACAAAAACTCTACCATTATTTGTCAAAAAAAAAAAACCTTGTTTTGCAAGTGAGATATAGGCTAAGTTATATAAACGTGTTAAAACTCCCTGCGGCTATCACTGCATTGTTCTTAGGCTATAAATAGACACGAAAAATAATGTAGCCGTTTACCAATTTATCAAAACCGAAATGTCACGACCTTACTTTTAGTAAAGAGAAATGGTTTTCGCCAACGTGAAATGGACCATGAAGGTATTTCCTAAAATCCCGTGCTCAACCGCGAGGCTAACGCGAGCGTAATATATATTATTACATGCTGACGTATTGCATTCGTCGAACCCTGCGTTGTCTCTCTCCCTCGAAGCGTTGTGTATGTAATACGCTGAATTATATATTAATTTACGTATAAAAATCTATAAATCAAGTGTGAAAGACTTGAATATTTCGTCGAAATTGGCGCAATTCATACGCGAAATGTCGATTCTCGAAGAAAATTGAATGGGAGGGCACGTGATTGCATTCTAACTACCTCGAGAAAAGATACCCTGCTATTTTCGAGGGCGAAATAACAATAATTACCGTAAGAAAAATTAATTTATTCACGTTTAACTTATTGTGGTACTCCATATTTTATGTTTATTACTTTTTAATATAAGTTAATCCTCCAGATTGGAGACTGCACTTAAAGAAAGAAGTTAATCCTACCTAAAAATATCAGCCCAATTTAGGCGAGTAATGAAAGAGCAAGCTACAGAAATATTTATTTATTTATTTAGTGTCTTATTTATTTTCTGAAAAATATTATCTCTATTTTTCCGTTTTAAGAGAACAAGATCTTTGTTACTAGAAAATACAGGTGGCCCAAAAATTTTTATACCGTATTTTACTGTGCATATGTTTAATAGACTCAGTAAACTGATAGGGTTGCTATCAGGAATGTAGCGAAAACATCACAGCTACCCCATTTTACGGTATATCCGGCTGACTTTTGATGACTACACGAGAGTTTTCGCGAAACACAGAGGGAAAAAAATAACGAAATGAGATGTTATATGAAAATGTTATTTTCGTGGTCTTCTGGGAAGGAATGCGGTTATTGTGTATACAGCAACCCAATATAAGCCGCGCGATGGTATATCTGAATATACTGTTTCCCTTCAGACTATAACAGTGCTGGGATATTGTTGGTGAGCTGTTTCTGTACACGAAATAGAATGCCATCGCGGATTTGCTACAATAGACTATACCCCTGTATATATAGTCGAACAGAGCCCGTTACGCTGATGCTCGTATCCTTTTTCACTTCTCTCATTTCAGCATTCTCTCCTTTTCGTAACATTTTGTTTTAGGCTATAACGCGACAATAATTCTAAAATATATCATTTCCCTTTTTTATTGTATCCCTTACGAAACACCTGTAACGTTACGTTAGAATATGGGTCTGTTTTTGCACGATTCTATAATTTCGCTAAATATTTGACCAGATTTACGAATGTACGTTACTTTAAATTTTACGTACATACTTGACCGAAACAATTACTTTTTACATGTTACCGAAGTTATTGTAAGAACGGTCAGATATCTTACAAAATTAATTGATGATTTTAAATTATATACGATAAAAAGAATATTGTTGTGGTTGCCTTTTACTACTGCAAAATGTTAGCCAAATATTGAAATCGCCATCAATTTACGTAAAACAAGTGCGGCAAACATCTCGCACCAGAGGTTCTTGTCTAACCCCTGATTGTCGGCGAGGGCCATTAGCAAAAATTGAGTGCTATCTATTTACATCGAATCTCTTCCTTCAACGTACCTTTTTCAAATGGCTCTCGCCGGCAACCAGGCTTAGTCAAGAATCTGTGGTTTATCTTGTAAGAGAGGATTACCACAAGGTTTGAATCGCAATCAAGTGCTTATAACGAAAACCCTCGATATTTTCAGTTAAACAAAATTATCAAAACATAAATCTCAGTTGACTATAATGTCTATATTCGTTTTTTTATTTATTTATTTAAAAAGGCGTGAAAGATTGTGGGCAGGGGAAGATGATGCGGCGGTGTCTTTCGTAGTGAACGCTATAACCGACGATATAATACAACAGAGTACGTTGAAAACGTCACTCAAGTGCAATGAGGCGAAGATCTGAGTAGGAATTTATTATATTTATTCAAAGTTGCTATGGCAACATTTATACGCTACTACATTCCCTATATGCCTCACTCGCGTATATTTGGAAGCAAATGTTGACACATACACAGCAGAGAGAGAAGAAAAGAAAAAGAGATGAAAGGAGGAGCGATATAAAACTGAAACGTTTCATATATATACACCAGTTTGTAATCTATAATATTCTACGTCAGTGTGAGTTTTACATGAAAAGTCGAACGACAGCGCACTGAATGGAACGCACTAAAATGAGAACCTCAGCAAGGTGTAAATATTTGTACTTAATTTAAATGTGTGACCCGTCGACTATATACAATATTGTATTTGATATAAACTTATCTAATAGTACAACAAACTTTCATCGAGCAGTACGGGGTTCTTTTCTGTTGTTTACTTCGTTATTTGGCTTCTCGGAGAAGAAACACCTCACTATATGGACTCACTATCTGTTTGGGTGAGTAGAACTTTACCCAGGGATCGATTTGTGAAATTGGAACTGCTGGAACTAGCGGTTCCAGCGGATTGGAACTGGGGTGGGAATTCTAACGGGGAATTGAACTACCAATACCCCTTCAAATAGAACCCTGACCCAATATCCACCATTTCGGGAGAAGTAGAGGTATGGTGGAAAATTAACTTACTTATATCCAGAGTAAATTATATTAAATCTAATTATCACGTTTCGTTCGGAAGGACACGCAGATGAAGATAACTTACACGAATGATCGTTCGTAATATCGTCAATTGTCTTCAACTAGAACCATAAAACAAATCGGTCTCTTATTTCCCTCCTTCCAGCTCAATGCTCGATATCCTTTTGGTTGAGATTTAGCTGTTACATTGTTTACCACAAACACTGATCTATTGAACGGTCTCGTGTTTATTTGCGTCATTCTTCTTTTATCCCGCAAATCAGTGCCGTAGAAAGACGATGGGGCGCCCGGTGGGGCAACCCTTCGAAAACCCCAACTTTATCAACGCCGATTAATGTCGGATTGCACAAACGTCCGATAACCTATCCGGAGGGCTATAAGAACCAATCCTCTCCGAGAAAGGCAACCGCAGCTTGATCACGGATTGGTTCAACGCCAGTATAGTTTATCTCCGGATAGTTTATCGGACGTTGGTACACTCGACATAAATGATGTAACCAGTAGTCGGAATAGGACTATTTACTCCGCATTCCACAGCCTACGTGTAAATATTACGGAATTTTGGCGGCCGGAAATACGAACTGGTCAACTGGACATCCGTGTTTAACTTGCCAAACCGGTTTTTACCCATAATTTCCGGCGGGAATCTGCTTGTTTTCGTGTAATTAGTATATTCCCCCTATACCGCCCCTTCCGGTGCCCCCACAATCTTGCGCCCCATAGCCTATTAGTAGCGCCGGGGCGGCTCTGTCCGCAATTGATTTTTAGCTCCCGAAACCCAAATGAGGATTAATGCGTACAGTTTATTATTATTATTTTTTTTTGTTGCTCAAACCTAGATGACGTGGTCCCCATAGGTTACACGTCGGCATATATTCTGAATCCATCACGGGGGTTGTACGTAATATACGCTCAGATAAACTATCTCCTCTTCTCCCTGCGGTCTCCGCGGAAAAAAAAATAAATAGAGACGCATTTATTCAACTACTGCGCGCGAACCGTACTGTTTATACACGCTAATATAGATAGCTTGATTTTGCGATAGTAGGAGCAGCAGCTGAGTTTCCCCAAAGGAGCGAGACGATATAATGATCGTTTTAATTTTCCCATTCCATTTAATTTTATCCGACATCGAGCGTCTTTAAGACGTTCGTTTTTTCCCCCCTTAAAAATTATGATAATGGTTTCATTTTAAAGACGGTTTTTTATATTTTGAGGTGTGAAAAGTGTTTTCTTTTTTAATAAAATAATCCTTCTGCTCACTAAAATATTTTAGATGGAATTGGGTCCTTATGTCTCCAATATGAATGCTTGTTGTAAAGACAAAGATTATGTTGGTAAAGGTAGGCTTTCCAGCATTACAAACGTGTAGTGCGGGAAAGACAATCCATCTTGGCTTAAGGGGGCACTTTTCCTCAAATAAGTTAGACTGGGGGATGCGGCTCATGCAATTTTAAAATTCCAGTGTCTCCTAAAAAATTAACAAAAAAAACGAACAAAGTTATATTTCGAGTACATAGCATACAAGTATATAGTATACGACTACATAGCAAAATTAAAACGTATATAGAGTCTGTGCATTCCGTACGTGAACGTCAGCACTGTTGTTCGTTATTACAACAAACTGTTTGTTCAGAAAATGCTGGTGGTTGTATAGGAAATAATGCAGAGACCGACAAGCGTGATGTATTATATATAGAGACAGGATCGACAACAGAATTGATAGGAAGCCGGCAATTAGATTGTACTGGCTTCTCAAGAATAACGTTGACGCATATATAGAGAACTAATACGTGATATACATTTACGGGGTATACTATACTATACGCGTAGCGGAGTGCCGAGCTATGAAAGGGAAGCCAGTTCGCGCGACGTCTTTAACGCCCAATCAAAGAATATTTTGTGTGCGAATGCTATTGGCTTCCCAACTTTCGTTATTATAGTGTAATGACGGTTTCTGTAAATAATGAATCACGCTGCCGAAGTAGGTTTCATTAAATCCGGGAAAAAAACAGGAAGTGGAAAATAATCAGGACAACTTGAAGGGCGTATCGTCCGATTTTCAAGCTTTTCATCGCCAACAATATACGTAAAAGATTATCACAGTGGGGTATTGAGATACGGCATCAAACGAATGTCTTGCATATTAGACATTTTTAGCAAAAGTCAAGTAAAGCACGCCTAATAAATGCACGTCCTTTTTGAACGAAGTTAATCTGATTTGTCCAGAAAGTAATAAGTTGTGGTTTAGCGTACCTTCTGCTTATTAATCGGATTTTTACCGGATAGCTAACTAGTTTTAGTTATGCATGTAGGTAGACACCCGCAGTAAAAAGCTGAATGTGCGGTTACACGACATCCTAGGTTCGAATCCCCGATATAAGTCAATGGATGTTCTTGTAAAAGTAATTTAGAAACTGTAATTTGTGATATGGAAATGATTCAAATATAAGGCCAACATTGTTACGAATAATGGCCGATACTCTTTATATACCCTCGTACATTGTATAATGTATTAGAGTTATTAAAATTTAAGGAGATTAAAACATTCATTGTTTGCGGAACGTTAAAATAGAACTCTTCCGAATGTCACAGTCACCACCCCCTCTCTCCCTACGGCGATCGATACGGAACGCGCATACCTTGCTCACTGCGAGGACTTGAAACGCAGACAGTACAATGTACTCTAACATTCCCGTACAAACATTTCGCATTATTTTATTCACGGAAGGATTTGTTTGTTTTAACTGTAAATTTTTCGAGAATAACAGAAAACTGCTGAGCTTTAATGTAAATTTAATTAAAGAAAAGTCTCTAACCAAGCAAGTTCTTATAAAAAATATGTAGCACTAGTTTGAGTGTTTAGCGTTACTTCCATCGCGATGAAATTTTCTTGTCTCAATCGTATCGCCAACAATGCGCTGTCAAAACAAGATGGGCACAGTTTTATAAAAAAGATCAGGAATGGAACAGTGAACTGATGAGTATAAAGTTTATAGTTCCCCCAGATTAATTTTTGCACAAGTTTCTGAAGTTGTCGACTCGATTCTCATTTCTCAAAAAAAAAAAGCTGGAATCTTCTGACATCAATTATTTAATTCTCTCATGCAGATTACAATCCTTCTCTCTTTATTGCCACTATATGACACTAGGGCAGTGGTGACTGGTGTGTGTGACTGTCTTCACCACCACCTGATGAGCGAACTGTTCATTGCACCTATAGTGAACCGGTTTTAGGTGATAGGGGTAAAGGGTTACAACCATATACTCTCAGTAATTGTTAATTTATTAGTCCTAGAGATTTCCAGATATTACATGATGTTACATGTTTAAGTTACGTTTACACCGTATACCAATGTTATATTTTGTTATAATTAAATGTTAAAACTTATTATAACAATTAAATGTGATAAACAGTGACAACGTTACTGTGTAGGAATTTGCCGTTACGCGGTAGCCAATAATTACCTTTAAAGAGGCTTTTTGTTTTATCCTTCTGTTTGGTATGGGGGTTGTACGGTATACAAAATTCGTGCAGATTATAACGTATTATGATCGCGTGTTTACAGGGTTAACACGGGTTATACTTTAAATGCGCAAGTCTGCCGCGCCAGACTGTATATAGCTGATAATATCTGTCATTTGTGATCCAGTCTGAACCGCGCAGAGAGATGGGTGGGTGGTCAGAAGCTTGGCTAGAAAAGGGCGGTTACAGCTAAAGGTAGCGCCCAAAACGGCCCTTATGCGAAACAATCACCCGAAATAATTTGCTGATTTTAATTACGAGTTCTAAAAAGTACAAGATTATCCCGGGGGAGGGGCGCAGAAACCCCCTCACTATACGCCACTGGTTACAGGGGAAAGCAGATTTGAACTACGGAGGTATATTATGAACATTGGGAATAATAATCTAGCTTTATGTTCATTGTTGGAAAACCGAATAGTTTGTCCAACTCTTAACGTTTATAATATCGCATTCGCGTGCATGATTTGCGGTGCAATAGAGTCCGAAATCGCCCCATTAAAAGAGAAGTGCCGTCGGATAATTGATGTTTATATATCCGATAAATGGAATATTGAATTTGAAGGAAAAAAAAATAATTCGTCGAGTATAATATATAGTGCTTATATATACGTGTTGTATTTTTGCTATAGATCTTGAAAAGTGTTGGGCTAGCCGTATTTATATTGCTGATGCAAAGTCACGCATTTTGAGGTCAAGGTTCTACCCTTTGCAACATGTTTTACGTATTAAAAAACTGAAATGTCTGCACATCCATTTTTGGAAATCTAACAAACGGTATAGTTAGTAAATGTCAGAATCCCGCGGTTTTTAGTTACGACAAATCTGACTCACTGTCCGTTTGGGGGAAACTAAAAGTTGAGAAAGCCAACAGGATATCCTCGCTGATGGACCCTTCCGGAGAAGCAAGCTTGAAAATGAAGGAACGAAAAATTGTGGGGTTCATATTACACTCTATACACAGTAGCGTATCTACATTACGCATCGTATTAATGCATGTAACAAGCAGAAAGATTAATACAGGTTGGTTAATAATTATAAGTTACGCTGCAGCCTGTAGCACCCATATAACGTTGTGTATCCGATATGGGTAAAAGGTATATAATCAGACGTTACCTTGGCACCACCACAGGGTCGGGCGTAATCATCAAATGGAACAGCGAACTGTATAATAAATAACCTCTCCCGCTCCACGGTGCTCTGACCTATATTGCATCTAAACCATATACAACGCGCCATGCAACCATTACACCCCCAACTCTTGTGTTATATAAGAAGCTAAGAAAAAAAGTACCAAACATAAAGAATACGGGAGAAGCTTTTTAAGAAGTAGCAGAGCAAAGCCATTTTTTAAGCCACGAATAAAACGAGCGAAAACGAGCCTGTAACGATTAATTTCACAATTCGAAGTTCTGACCCGTGTTCGGATTTTCAGGTATAACGAGAATGGGAAGTACTTCTTTACGCGGGGTGTTTCGACTATTGTATAAAGGCGCCTACACACGGTAGAGTTTTCTTCACGCTTTTGTGTCCATCTTTTTCAAGTCAAGCACATTGTCGAACGTTTGTGTCGCATTTTTCGCTTTTGATCACAAGACCTGTTCGCGTGCGTTTTCAGCGAAAGTGCGATACAAAAGTATGACAGAAATGTGGAGAAAAATCTGTCGTATGTAGACGATTTAATTCCGTATGAATAGTGATGTAACAGTTTGTCGAAGGTCGTCAATTGCACTAAATACTGAATTGCTGGTTTTGCAGTCGTTGTCACAGCTTATGAACCAGCAATTCAGTAAGTTATTTTTGGTAAAAGTTATTTTATATAGGCCTACTGCTATAATACTCGGTAGCACCCTCGGTAATAATAGCAGAGAACGATCTCGAATAAATCGTGAAATTATTAATCTTCGCCTCTGCAAACCCTATCGGCTATAAGGGACAAAATCTTTCACAGATGGTTTGGAAGAAAACAAACCGGAGGTGAAGGTTGATACGCTCATCCGAATGTCAATAGTCAAATATTTTTCTTGGACCCAGTGACTACAGCACTTTGCTCTTAAGTGAATTTCAACCTTTTGCCGCGCCCTCCGGCAATTATACAGTAAGATATCATGAGTTTGGTTTATAATTCCGATTATTTGAGAATTGTGCGCGACAATTCTAAATAATTGGCATTTTCAAAACCTGCTTTATTTACATTTTGATTTGAACTTTACTCGGATGTCTCTGAGTAAATATTGTTTTTATTATAATAGGCTCACAGGGTTGGTAAAATTAATTATAACTAATAAACAATGTTACGTAATATAAATCTATTCTTCAATTTGGCAATTAAAGAACTCATGATTTGCCATTGTATGTCAGATTAAAGGACCACACTGGCGGTATAACACTGTGTTTGTTTTAAAAAAGATAATAAAAATTACTTGCTTTGATTGCCTAAATTACATTATTTTTTGTTTCTGAGATGATTTTAATTCATTTTACAAAGAATTTGAACAAATCTGATTGGTTTTCTCGTCCTCTCAGAATGAGTTCAACCAGATAGAAGACCAGATTTCAAATTCAATTCGTAAAATGATTAAATGAATTAAAATCATTTGAAGATATGAACACATAGCTAATGCTAATGGTTCATATTTTTGAATATTATTTCCCCCATTTCTTGTTCACTTCGTTATCAAGTGAAAAAAAAAGCCGTTTTAAAACCGAGGCCGCGTTCTACGTCACAGTGAGTGTTCCCGGGGTTTACACCGCACACCGTGCTTTGATTCTCCCCAATACTTTTTCTTCATTGATGACGTAGCAGAGTTCGTATGATCAACGATAAAGATATGGTTCCCAGCACTTACTGTTACGTCATACAAAATAACGATTGAAATGCAGCAAATTTTTAACCTCAAATATCTCGCATATTAAACGGTGTATTTTTATTTTAGAAATTATTATTTTCAGGCTTTAAAATAACTTTGCTGTACTTGAATATTTCGAGAATCTGTAACTTTAAAAATATATATATATATATTTAGGCAATTTAAAGAAAGCAATATTGTATTCATTACTCTTTTTCACAAACAATCAGTGTGTTATCACCAACGTGGTCCCTTAATAAACTATAGTCAAGCTATTCGGATACACTGCAAAATGAGCTGATCTAAAAAAAAACTTACGGGGAAGTTATAAAGAAACTTCATGAAACACTGCGTGCTGTCTGTATATGGTTCTCAGCACAAGAGGCAGAAATGTTGTCATTATTCTTTTGTTTTCTTTTTTTTTTTTAATGCCCAAGGGGTTCGCGTTCTTAATGGTTTTTTTTTTCT
>JAQFYH010000557.1:0-12049 GCA_034694405.1 Scolopendrellopsis subnuda
AAAGGGATTAACTTTTCTCCTCCCCTCCATTCATACATTTTCTGGTATGTCCCTATTTTCGTGACAAGCACGGTATACTGACAGGGGAGATGTTCATAAACGTTATAATAGGCCTATATTTTGTTGTCCCCTTGATTAGCCTGAAGGTCGCGAACATTTTTAAGTCTCTACAATGTACCTTGGATTATTGAAACCCACAACCTACCCTACAGATACCGGTAATTTTTTCTATTGATATACCATAATTCATTATTCAGGTTGGAATGGATTCATCTCAGGGTGACTTAGCTTCACCATTTAACAACATGGACAAATCCAGCTTTATGAACAGTTGCAGCAATCAGGCAAATGACAGGTTTGCTCTCGACGATCTTGTCTCCAAGATACTTGAAGATGACCATGTCTCGTACAATGGATTCTCAGATATGCAAGATTCCAAGTTGTCCAGAGCAAACCCAGGACTTTATTCTGCATTTGATGGGTAAGAATTCAACTCTAGTTTGCTTTTACAGGTGCGTGTGGTTGATAAAAAGCCCACGTTTTGCAACTCTATAATAAATATATAAATTGCAGGGCCTCAAATTATAACAGCGTGTGGTCACAAGGAGGAGATGGTGTTCAAAATGTAGGATCTGGTGGTGATCAGTCGATGGCAGGATATGGATGGACAGACAGAATTGGAAAACCCACTCACATGTTTGACAAGTTGCTTTATTCTAAAGATATGGCTGAGTACACACAAAATGACAAGTTCAAGATGAATATGGAGGTAATTGACATTTTTTACACGAGATTTTACACAGCAAAGCTATAGTAAAAGTAGAATATTGCACAGCACTAAATTATCTGGAGTTTATTTTACACGTAATTAGGCGAACAGTTATCCAAAAGTGGTGTGAACTAACAGATAGCCTAAGCTAGCAGTTTAGAATATAAATGTACATTACATATTAAACTGTGCAGAAGTAAAACTATTGTTGGGATTCTAGTTCCTAGCAGCAGAACTAGCATAAGGATTTAAAAAAAAAATTAAAAGAAAATTGATTTTATTGGTTTTGTTTCCTGATTTTCAACTTGTACCTTGCACTGTATACTGTGTCCATTATATTTTTATTGATTGGGATTAACTAGAATAACAATTAATTTACAGAGAGTTAAGATGGAGCAGCACTATCAGACACCTCTGTCATTGGAACAGGATTGTTTGGGTTACACAAACGGATTTCAAGGATCTCCAGTGGAGAATCAAGCTCAAGATTTCAGACTTAATCAAATCATTGATGGTCCACTGAGGGAGCAGTTGCAGCAACAGGTGAGCCAACACTGTAAACACTTTTGGGAAGTTTTGGTAAACCATTTAGACATTCGTCCATTTTCAAGGAATTCTACTACGAAACAGAAATGTCATGCTTTAAGGTTTTCTTAAATTCTGTTTTAGTCTTTGGGTGACCTCTACTTGGAATTGACAAAGCAACAACTGGGTGGAGGTGATGGATTCAACATTGGTGGTCACAACCCTTCTATGGCATTGAATCAGCATCAAAATCAAAAGCAGCTTTCGGAACTAAATCTTGATTCTTATTACGCACAATCTCTCAACGGAAACATCAACCTGCAAGATTTCGTTACCATCAATAACCATCCAAAACCTCAGGTACGTCGAAAAATTTTTTCTCCATTTTCAACCGTAACACCTTTTGCATTGTTTGTTGCAGAACACAACTAACTATAACTACTCTTATAATTTGGTATTTTTTAAATCCTTCCAGCAATACGCCAGAGAGCGACTTCGTCCCCAGAACTCCTATCAGGTGGCACCCATGGTCAACGACCGTTGCGGTGGCCGTGGGGCCGTTAACAACGCCTACTCCACGCCATCCGAACAGTTGGTCAATCAGTCGATGATGAATTCCAGGGTGCAGAACATGACTCGCTCGTTCCGGTTGAATTCCAACTCGGCTTCTTCCCATCCTGGCATTGTTCGCGGGCCGACACCTTCCAACGACGTCAACCTGACCAATCAGAACGTCTCTCCCATGGGAAAAGGATGGATGACTGCAGGCCAAGCCGTTCCTCCCCCTTCCCAGTCTGGACGGATTTCCTTCGAGACCTGTCACCAGAATGGACACGCCGGTCCGACCTTGAACGACCTCGAAATATCTTCGCTTCATCGAAATTCTAGTCAGCAGCCGATTGCTTCCAACGTCACCACCAACGGCAAGATGGTGCCCTACACGGTAGCCAACCAGTCGGTTTCCTCCACACAAAGTTTTCCACATGCACAATCCACTTTTCCCATGCAGTCCCCCTTGAAGAATCAAGATAACGAACAGCAGAATATGTTGAGGGAGGGAATGAGAAACCAGCCCGCCATGACGGAATTCGAACGCTATTCGTCCATCTGTCCCATCGAAAATGAATACTTAACTTCGGACAATCTGGTCCCCACTTCCAATTCTTCTGGTCTCTCCCGCCTGGGGGCCAATTCTGGGTTACGATTTCCAGTCCCGCCTCATTTTCCTTCGCAAATTCACGGTCCTCCTCACGCTGGAGAATTTCCGTTTGAATTTTACCCGTTGGATTACGTGCCCGGTCGCGGCAATCCTCCTCCTCCTCCTCCTCTCTTCGGTCACAACGACATGCTCTATGAACTTGCTCCGCCTCACTTCTTCGGGGTTCCTGCTCCTATGTTGGGATTTAGACCTATCAGGTAACTTTTTTTCTTTCTTTCTTCCTTTTTCCATCAGTTTCTTTCTTTATACAACCCCTTTCCCACTTTCTACGTAAACATTACTTGCGTTACTTGTTCCTGTAGGGAGATCTATTGTCCGCATCACTTTTGAACGTGACTGTTTATGTAGATTCAAGCTCGAAAAAAAAAACGACAGTTGACGGTCTTTGGGTAATTTTGATTAACTGAAAGTTCGAAGTTACATTTTAAAATTGCAACTATTTCTGAGACACTCTGGAACCAGCGTGACGTTTGGTCACAACACGAGCACTAACCATTTATTTGTACGTGAGTCTAGACTTGTATGATAGTTAAATTTGAAGCAAGTACTTGATTGCATTGCAGGCGCAGTGGTCCATCCAATGAACTGCACATTCGTCTCGAAGAATGCTACGACCAATTCAAGAGTTTAGAGAAGGAGAGGAAAAAGGTAACGTTATGATAAATTTGTCCTATAAACTATTGGGGATGCATGATCTAGAGACAGCCATTCACAAATAACCAGTTTATTCGACCTGGATGTTCAGGGCGAGGAAAAATAAGGCGGCGAGTTTAACTCCATTATTCCTCGTGCAGATCTGATCAGTTTTAGGGGATTCTCGCTCATATGAGGAGTTCAAACGAAGTGGTTTTCTTTTTCAGACCGAAGCAGAATTGGCTCGCCAGAACCCTGGAAAGAAGGTTTCAAGCGCAAATAACATCCCAATCCCACGCCTACCTCCAAATCCATCCCGAGTCGACAGACTGATAGTAGACGAACGGCGAGAACATGCTCGCGTAAGTTGTTGAGGCATTTCTTTCAAAATTTTATATTATTCCAAATATTTTACGTGAAGTATATTTCATAACATTCTGCTACTGTAGGTGATAACTCTGGTAGCTAAGATGGAACGACTTCGAGGCTCGACGATCCACAATAATACTCACAGTGCTATGGAACAGTGGTTGGAAGCCATCAGCAAGGTTCATGCCCGCCGCAGAGACGAAATTGTGAATGCTACAAACCGTCAGCGCACGGGAAATGTTTCCAGAGTTCAAGAAGATAAAGGTTGGATTTGTTAAGCGTATAATGCGGTTTATTTTTCAGATCCGGAGGCCTGAAAATGAATTACGTAATATCATGGATTAATTAGCATGGATACTTGACACTTCTCCATGGTGTTGAGTCCCTATTAGTTATAAAACCTACAACAGATGGCGAGCTCTAACTCAAATGAAAAAAGATTATGTATCGGTCAGCACATCACACGCGTGCGCGTGAGACGCGTGGTGAGAGAAAAAGTAACTAATAGGAGCTCACTTTCTTTTATCCATTGTGGGAATGGAAAGAGGCGTAATCATTCTTATAAAATCATGATAATATGCAGAGCTGTAATTTAACAATGTATCTTGTCAGTCAGTTTGCCAAGTCTTGAGAGTTTCTGGAATAATCGTCAAACTTTACAAGCGGTGCCTCTAAAAGACGAACCTGATATGATTTTGCCGATACCTAAACTCGGATCCTTTGGATGCACCGATTTGGTTAATGGGCTTTTCAATTTGTTCAAAACGAAGTTGAAGGCGATTTTGTTGAAATGCCGCCATTGACAATCTGGCAGTTTGCCTGTACTGTGTAGGCCTAGGTAGTGTTTGGGCATTTTTGCAGGATTATTAAGATATTTTTTTATTATATTTTATTACTTTTGCACAGACTTGATAAGTTGATGCTATGTTATTTTACAGATATTTTGGCTCTGGCTGCGAGTATTCAGGAGCTGTCAAAGTCATCGCGTAGGGCGCGCACCGCCATGTGGTGTGCCTTAATGACGACTATTCACTACAACCTCGACCCCGCTCTGGCTTCTGCTCAGACGTTGCCCAAAGAGAATTCTGCGACAACCGACGAAGCTTCGCCTAGTCAAGTCACTTCAGGTAAGGGGACCGATTCGAGCGAAGGAGAAAGTGCCAAACAAGAGAAGGAACCTGCTGCTGCCGTCTCTTCAAGTGCCGAAGAAGGGGATGCAAGTCCGAATACAAAGTCTGCATAATCGTTAAAAATATTTGTTAGGTGCAGGGCATTTTTATCATTCCTATATATTTAAATGTTGAAGAAAAAAAATTCAGATAGTCACAATTTTTTTTGTTACTCGTTCCTAAATTGGCATTAAATGTTGTAATTTTAAATTATATTATAAAAATTAACGTGGGGCTCATACGAAAACAGAAAGATCTGTCTTTCAATCGATTCCTCTGTAGTGTGATAGAAAAGGAAAGAAAATTAATTAATTCTCGTGTTAGTTGGATATAATATCATAGACTTTTTATAATTAGGTTATGTGACAATCAAAATGATACGTGTAATATTTAAATTTTTATTAATTTTCTTTCGTTTTTGTTTTCCGATTTGGATATTTAGCTCTCTATGATAGATTGGGGGATTTTATTAATTCTTTGTATCGTTGGTTTGATTTACCAACACTAAATGTGCAATATTATATTAACTATCACAAGCAGGATTGAAGAATATATAGGCCTGTATCTAAAATAAATATATTTAAAGCATTATTTTTAGTTTTTTTAAAAAAAAAGCAGGGATAACTTTTTTTTTTTCAATTTGCTTAATTTTTAAGTGGCTTACAATACAATTATAATCGAGGTCATAAGAGTGATTTTTGGATTTATTGGAATAGCTTTAAAAGGGTAATAATAATTTAACGTACTTAAACGTGGTTTTCATTCCATATTATATATATAAATATATAGATATATAAAGTATATATAATTATTTATATACGGTAGTATTGGAGAAAGAATCGCTAAATATTAATAAATTGTAACGTAGTGACTAAGTTTTTAACGCTTTAATATTTAACGATTCTAAATATCATATGCTACTAATCCCACTTTGAAACTCAAAAAAAAAAGTGATCAGTTTATGTGATCGCAACATTGTGGGACTCTGCACAAAATATAAGTATGCATGCACTATCTTACACCTATTTCATTGAAAAAAGTGTAATTTTTGCGTGTTTGTATACCTGCATGCATGTGAAAAGCTTCCTGTCTTGAAAAAAAGATTTTTTTAACTTCCTTAAATTAATAATTCCTTTATATCAAAAATATCCCAGCAATATCAATTTTTTTTGGCTATATAATTATATAGGGAGCTCTCCACCCCAATATGAAATGAACTAGTCTAGTACAAAATGTCTAGTTTTATAATCGTTCTCTTTGATGTATTTATTGAAGGCATTTAATTTATACGCTATGCATAACTAGTATTTAGCTGCACCTAGACAAGAAAGTGTTTAAAAATCTTGTCTTTTCAGTGCAGAATGTGATTCGTAGCTTAGATGTATTAAATCAGTAATTTTTTTTTTATTTGAAAAAAAAAAAAAATGGAGACGTTATCTGCAGGCAGTAAATAAGAGTAGGTTTTATTATAATCAATCAAATCAATTGGAATTTTAATCCGTAATGAAGTAAAATAAATAAATAAATAATATATGGAACTTCTTTCCTAGATGTTGAAAGACTTTTATGGTACATCCTTTTTGCCTTCCGGTGCGATACTTAATAAGGAGAAAACAAAAGGTTTCTATTAAAAATATAAAAAAAGACAAAATTTCCGGTGCTTTAATGATCAATTGATGTAGGTTAAACTTTCCATATAAACAGTTTTTTTTTTTCTAACGATGAAATAGTAATAATCGTTTGCCTACGTTTATATGCTCTTGTCTCCCATCAAATAGCTAAAATTAGCTTTGCACTTTGATTAAAAAAAAAACAATTTTATACATTCATTAAAAAAAGAGAACATTTTTAAATGTACTGTTCCAAATAATAGTAGTTGAGTAGAAGATTGAGCCAAATTTTTATGTGTGTAACCTTTGCATTATTATTATAAATAATATTTCTCCAATTAAATGGATTAAGAATAATTGGACAGTTTTATTGAAGCTCTTAGACTTCACTTGCATTTAAGTAAAATTTGACATTACGATTGAATTTAATTTTCACGCAGAACTCCCTCTACTTTCCAACCCCACCAAAAAGAAAGAAAACATATCACTTAATAAATCAGACTGAAATTTGTTAAAAAAGAATTATAAAGCGGCATTCTGAATAAGCTATACCAATATTAAATTATATTTATATATATGAATTAATAAAATGCCGCTTTATTTGAATACTAAAAGAAAGATCTTTTTTTTCTTCGGTGGGTTAGTTTAGGGGTCTTTAATTTATTGTACAAAATTGTTCAATTATCAAATTATCGACTGTAAACTCATTTTTATTATTCATTATTTTGCTACACGATAAAATGTGAGCAAGTTAAAATTTTCAGGATTAAATATATAGTCGCCTATTAAATGTACAAATTATTCTTCCGCGAATAATTATTATCGTTCTAGTCCTTAAACATGATTAAATAATGTCATTGTAAAATCATAACAGATTATTAAGAATCTTAGTGCTTTTCCAGTTGGATAGGTTTTCTTTTAAGAAACACTTTTTTAACAGTGGCAGCAGTGTCACTGTAGAATAAGTTGAATTTCGTATTACTATCTGAAAGCAATAAAAAGCTGTTCAGAAAAAATTTTTGGAGAAATGAATTTCTGCCTCTGTGTAAATAATATTTTTTTTTTGTCGTTTAATGGAGAAGTTTTAAATTTGCATTTTCCATACTTCGTCATTTTCCTCTCGCTTGCAGCAAGTTTTAAAAAGGTTCATTTGGGTATTTTAGCTGAAAGGAGTTCCTAATAATATACTAAAGCTAAGCTTTTGTTTTTTGTTTTCATTTTAAAGTCAGTCATTGTTAGTAGTAGTATTGTATTTATATTTCTGAAGGCTGTAACTGCCAATTAAAAACAAAGTTTTTATCTGGACAAACGAAATTAAATGGCATATTGAAATATAAATATATGGGGATAAAATATTATAGTTGTGTCGTCATCAGCAGAAATATATATCTATTTTAGTAGTAAATGTTTTGTAATAATTGGGAAAGGTTATTTTAGAATAAAAGATTGGAAAGGTGGTAGCTATATTATAGCCTGTGGGGCTAGTGATATATTATAATTATAAAGTTTTGCTTGTGTGCTAAATTACTAACCAAATATGGAAGTCCTCTAAGTGTATAGTACAAGAAAAGATTTAATAAGATAATAGGCTTTTAGGTGTTGAATTCGAGAACTTTTCTCGGCTGATTTGGTCTCTAAACGACCGAGGTCAAATATTAAACTCGAAATCACGTCGATGGGAAAAGTTGATTAGGCAAATAGTTGTGAGTAGATTTTTAAAAAAGAAAAAGTTCAATAGGCACAAAAATTCATGAAAATGCCTTTGGCCCCTATATCCAGATGACCAAAATTGTTGAAACCAAGGAGTATATAATTTGCCTAATATTTTGCCAACCAAAAATTGAGAGCTGGATTTAAAAAAAAAAAGGAAATTAGATTTAGAATGCTTGTTTGGGGGAATGTGAATGGGGGAGTTTTAAATATACCGTTAGCTAGCATATTGATTATTAGGATGTCATGGTTCTATTAAAAAATAAAAATAAATAAACCATGTGCCCACACCAGCATGCTCAGTGATAGTCTTGTAGTAGTTTGACTTTCAAATTATTATTGATAAATATTCGTCACGATAGTAATATATAGAGTACTTTTGAGACTTGGATGTTAAATTTTTCTTTTTTGCCTCCATTATTAATGGCATTAATACTGTAGTCGGCGGCCTATATTCAAATATTATAACTTGTATGCAGGCATGTGCTGGTATCTGGGTTTATATAGCCAATAGCTTGGGTTAGGGAATGAAATCCCCTATTTTTAAGTTAAATTATTCAGCTACTGGTCAACTCTTTTTCTTAATTTAATTTTTCTGACATTCTCTTAACCAAAAATACAACAACGCTTGTTTGATTAATAAAGTACTTTTGATTGGGGAAAATATAAATTTATAGTATTCATACTACATAGCCTAGGCTAAGTTAGTTTCTTAATATTTTGAAAAATTATCTTGAATGTTTAAAATAATCATAAATTACACAGGCTATATAATATTTGATACAGTCTTCATTGTTTCTTCAAATCTAAATGTTTACCACAGAACCCCTTGCCCTTCCCTTGATAAAAGGGATATTTAATAACAATAAGCTTACGTCCTTATTATAATATAAAGTATTGTTTACTCATTTTCAATAGCGTCAACAAAGTAAAGGATAAATTTTATATATGTATCACATTTTTCTATTACGACTCAATTTTTATTATGGAGAATGTTAGCTATTAACGAAGGATGTTAGTGTTAAGTCGGTAAATTTTAATTTTATTTTGGGACCAGATAGTAGCTCTTAGATCGTATGTAGATTAGTCATTCTTATTACTCTCTATGATAATAATATATCAATCTTTTAAATAAGTATTGTGACTTATCGTTATTATTCAGGCCTCATTTTTACGTACGAACAATAATAATTAGTTTCATTCTTTGAAGGCGATTAGATGAAATGCCAAAAAAGAACTTTTTTCGTCCTTATTCTAGTTGAAACTCAAGTTATAGAACTCGCCGTGCTCTTTTTGAATGAGGCGTCGCCTCTCAATTCGTTCTTATAGTTGTGGTGATTCCCATATCAAACCTCTATATATTGCTAGCAATTTGGATAGTTAATCGGTCTAGAAAATAATTATATTCTATTTGGTGAATATTAGAAGATTCTCTGTGGCCAAGGAGAATATTTAGATTAATAATAATAAGGCATTATGTACTCTATATTTACATATAAGTATTGTGGATATAAATCTGACGTCGTGTAGAGCCTAGAAATTTTTATCAATAAACAAAAAAAAAATTATTATCACGACATTCTTGTACAAGTATTTATATAGTCGCGGTATCAAGTTTATATACTATTCTTAAGAACTATATTGCCTTCCACTTGTGGATAGAGTTAGAATAAGCATTTTAGTCGTTTCCACTATTTCTCGGTATTTTGTAACTATAATAAGGAACTGTTTCTACAAGTTATATAGAATAGCTATCTTTCAAACAAAACATTTAAAAACAATCCTGAGGGCAATACGTCTTCACATAATAATAATAATAGTTTAGTAATATTAATATAGTCGATGTTAACATTTGCAATTAGGCAGGTGGGGATAGTTTATAAGAAACCAGCCATTTTTTAATTATTTTTTGAAACAAAAAATACTTTTATTAGCTTTCTTCATTTTTATTTAAACTTACTCTTTCAAATTGAAGGTAGCTAGCAGACTCTTTTTTTCTGTAAGATTCCATTTTAAACCCCGTGTTTCTACGCAACAAAACGAAACGATGCTATAAAATCTAGGGTTTCATTTTCTGAACGAAAAAAAAAAATGCAAATCTTATTGACAAAAGTGATTATTAGTTTTTCGCCGTAAAACAAAAATTTGGAGAATCGCAGTATTAGGCGTTACACACTTTTTTTTTGCATGAGTATACCGGAATAGTATTAAATACTCTTTCATAAAAATAATTAGCAATATGTGCCAAGGGGATATAGTTGTCTGGTCGCTTCTAAACTACAAATCTGCTTGCACGAGATGTTAATTGTGATATGGTAAAACTGTGTTACTTGTATATTATACCTTAACTATATTGTGCCTACTGAAATGTTGTGAATTAGCAAACCTTGAGGCAGTCACAAAAAAAAGTTGCTAAAAAAAATGCATTTTAATAACCATGTAATTTTTCTCTCTATTGATGGTTTGCTTCTTCCAATTTGCAATATCGAATGCAGATATAAAAAAAACATAGATTATAGAATTTTACTATTTGTATCAGCAATTATTGTTAACCTGTAACTAAAAACATATTATAATATGTGTGTAGTTTACCAGATTTTCTTGACTTATTAATTAATAATTGTAATGTGTATGATTTTCATACATGTGAAGAAAAAAAAAAAACAAGCACAAAGTGTTTCTAATAATATTGTAGTGTGTCGATTTTGGTGCTTTAAAGCTTCCACAACGTGCCAATAGTCTAGTTCATTATTTTAGTTTGGATATGTAGTTCTGCAGAGTGGGTACGTAGTACAGTCGTATTAAAATCTTAAAACAAAATTACAATTTTTTCCAAAGGCTTTAAAGTTTGTTAAAAAAAATGAAACCAGTAATAAGTGGATGGGGGGAAAATGAAGTTTACAATAATACGAACAATTTTGCACTGTTGAAATTTGTGCCTCCTTCAAGCATTAAAAGCCATCCACCACTAAAAAAAAAAAACCAGCAACATAATGTTTAAAAGAAAGCGTGTGACATTTCTTATTGAAACAAAAAAAGTCTCAAAACCTGCCTTATTGCAGAAAAGGCATTAAATTTTGCAAAGTCACTAATAATTTATTCTTGTTTTGATTTACTGGTAAATACAAAAACAGTTTTGAGATGAGTACTAATTGGCATTTGCTCAAAATATTTTGCTAACTTTTATTTACTTTACTTTTTCTTTTAAATTTGGTGTACTTTCTTTTCCGTGTATATGGGTACAATATTTATTTTATTTTGTATTTTCTATAGTCACAAAAAGTCCCCTTTATAAATTGAAATCATCCACATTACCAAAGCGGTAGCTGCAGAAGTGGGGTCGTAGACTTTGCTTACATCAGGTCTGTTAATTGTGTAGTATTTATTTTAAAAAAAATTATGGCATATTTTATTTGCATAAAATGCGTTAAAAATACTATGTAAAATTATTATAACGGATGATGTTAATTTATTTGAGTCCAGTCGCAAAAAAAAAAAATTAAAACTTTAATTTAAATACAAAAACAAAATTTCTGATTTCCAAGAAAAAAAAAAAAAAAAAAACAATAAGCCATGCAGATTTATACACAAAATATCTTTTTTATTCTGAATACAAAAAGAAAAACTGCCTGCAACACAACAAACTTAACGAGACAAGTGAATAGTACGCTTTTAAATATAGACGCTAAATAGATTTTAAAAAGTGCTTTGCAAAATCGCAATATTAGGTTTAAATTTAGAAACTTTTTTTTATTTATATAAAATGTGTATATTATAAAATATATATGTGTGTTACTGTATATTATTACGCTGCGTGGCACTTTTTTTTTTCTCTTAACTATTATACGAGGGGTTTTTCAAAAGTTCGTAGCTTTTTATTGAAATACATTACAGAAATTTTTTTTTCTTACGGATTCTGAAAGCTCAGTCTTTTAACATTTCTCAATGTAATTACCGTTATTTTCGATGCATTTCTTCATGCGATACAGCCACTGTCTAAAACAGTCCTGAAAATCCTTCTTTTCCAAGAGATTGAGCTGATAAT
>JAQFYH010000558.1:0-12036 GCA_034694405.1 Scolopendrellopsis subnuda
GAAGCTGTAAATTAAGACGCGGAAACTCTACACGGGGCAGCTCAGATTTGCAGCGGCAGCAGAGAAAAACGCGGCAATTTTGGCCGCGCAGCATTTCGAGCCGCCGATTTTCTACACCACGCGTCAAGATTTTTCAAGCTTTTTTAAAACGCGTTGCAAAAAAACGCACTTCTTGCAAGAAGCGCGTCTTAAGACGCGTCGTGTAGCCACAGCTTTAGGCTACCACTAGAAGGCGCAGCACTGCTTCAATTGGAATGTGACTACTCGTCACGTTGTTCCATTTATACCAATATTCTGTATATACCGGTAACGCCCTTCCCCATCCCCTCCTGGCTTATCCGAACCAGTCTTGAGTTAAGCCGCTCGGTGGTTCTAACCGTTCAGCAGGAAACGTATTAATTTTGCTAATCGATGCATGAAAGTGATAGCTATTAAATCGGGAATCCGAATAATTGTCAATCCGATGAGATGTGATAGGAAAGAGGTCAAGAGAGTGAGGGAATAATATTAAATACCCTAATTATAACTGGATGTCGGAACGAATGTGCGCGCCAGTCGATTTTGATCGCCAGACTTAAACCCATGTTTTGGCATTAATCGGTTTCGGAGGATTTCGATAACAGTTATTGACTGAAGTGAAATATTAACTGATTATAAACGTGAAATTTATTAGTTAACTGAGTGGGCAACCTTGTCGCAATCCGTTTGGTGCGTTCTTTTAAGTTATGTGACGTCACTTAAAAAGAAATGGAAGTCAATTTGAATATCGTGGATTTAATTTCTTTATAATGCAGAAGATGTGAACGCGATAAAAATTCACGAAAATCATATACGGAGTTCTGGAGTGTAAAAATCAATTTTTCCCCTAAAGCAATAAAATGCATGGATTATATATTATTTTTATTCTGTTTTATAACGTGCGATATATTCTTCTCAAATCCCTGGAGTCTGAAAACTGAAAGGTTAGCATTATTGTACGTGTGTCGGTGTGTTATATGTAGCTCACTGGTGGGTAAATACGAAGGATTTATATGGTGGATTGACCTAACGCGTAACGCAAACCATTTTTCTTTGCCCCCCGCAATATGCGGATGACGCCACACGCGTCCTTCCCAGGATAGAAATCTTGCCATACTGAATGAAGTCCTCTTTTAAGTTAAATCTAGGACTATTAATTTAAGCTATATTCGTCCAAGGTTAAATCTTTATAATATTATTTTAGATATTGTTGCTAATGTACCAGCACTCCTTTTAAATCAACCTCCTTAATCAACTCTATTTTGAAAGACTTAATTCTCGAATAATTTTAAAGTTGGAATGTGCACCAATAAAAAAGAAAAACGAATATTTTCGAATAAATATAAATCATATGAAAACGTTAGTTTGTAATGTACGTGGGTTGTGAGCCGAAATAAATGCGATAATAAATATTTTCGACCTCGTCGTTTTAAATTCCATGTTATTTACGGTAAGTTTTGTTTTATAAAAGCGCAAATTAAGAGCCACTTTTGTTTTAAGAGTCTCTTTTGTTTTAATCGTGAATAATTAGCTTGATGAATTGATCAATTAAACTTGGACAGCCCTCTCCCACTTTCCGTTCTCTCGATAAACGTTTCAGACATTTATCACGTGCGGGAAATTTACACCTGATCAATGGAAAATAATAACAACCAAACGGAAGTTTTGAAGAACATAATACAGTGAGATGCGGAATAAATAAACCATTTTTATTGTTTATTTGCAGCTATTGAGAACATTTTACACTAGGCATTTATTAAATTCGGTATTGTTACTTTAGATGGAGAAATGGATGGTTGTTTGATTTATATTTACGGAAATAATGGAGAGCGGGCAGAGTGGGAGGCAGAATGCGGTAGAATACGAGTCCGTTGAATTAGGCTATTGCACCCGTGTGAGAGGCTAGGCGCGTTCGCCGTTCCCGCGTAAGTATAGGAGTTATCGGCCCTTCGGGCCAGCGTTAAAAACCTGACCTTTCCTAAAAATAAACTAATTTTAAAGATAATAATAAATAAAAAACGAAATTTAAAAATAATAATCGAAAACGGAACCCTTTTTCCGGCCCTTCGGGCCGAAATAACGGGAGAGAACGAGTGAAAATCGCGCGCCGTTCCTAGCCTCTCACACGGGTGCAATAATTCATCGGAATGCTAAACTCGTATTATGCCTTCACCGAACGGTCCTAGCTTGTATTCAATATTATGAAAAGTAATGTAAATAGCAGAATTTCTTTCGACAAAATTGTGGCGCAATTACAGACACTGCATGACCGTCCCCGGTAGCATACCCAGCTAGACTTGGACGCGTGCGGCTATCGGGGTTCGAATCCCGATTAGGCATGGACTATTGAAATTTACATTTAAAAACCTTGAGTACGAATAAATCAGTTTTTTTCCCCTAGTAAATCTGCACGATTTTGCTTAGCAAAATTTGGTCCTCTCTGAATGCTTTTCGCATTTTTCTTCGCGTAAATAATTACGTTCTCGTTTGTAACATATTAAAAGAAAGTGAATACTTTTCAGTGAAATTTACATAACTTTAAATATTCATTCTGTCGTCGAAAAGGGGAGTTTGAATAATTTATAATTTTGAAACAAACGCCATCCGAAATTCCGACATCAGGAATTCCGAGTGTTTTGCATTTAATGAAATGATAATTAATTATCGTAATTACTCGTCGTAGATAGCTTTCGTCGGTTTGTCCTAAGAAGAGTTGATAGAAAACACTAATGTTAAATAATTAATGGGGAGAATAATAGAACTAAGTCAGTATAATTATAACTGGATAATTTTAATTATTAAAATCTGTTTTTGTATTACCATAATAAGAATTGCAATACTTGGAATAGGCATTAGGCATCATGTTTTTTCACAGTACTGTACAGAACAGACATAACATTTTTATTTATTTCGTTATTTAGGCAGTGTGTATTAGTCGTGGGACTCGTGGCTTTTTTAAATTGTGAATAATCAATAATGTAAGCTTCGCGTTTGTACGTACGACTTCTTTGTCTGATTGGATGGCTCGGTTCGATCATTTTGAACTACTTGCGCCTATATCTCGTAAAAGCTAAGCTTGTCGAAATTCTAAAATTGAAAACTGGTTTTTAATGGCGATAGAGAACGATGACCTTTTTTTTTGGTTACTCAGTCTCACACACCCAGTCAAAAATTACCAGCTCTCCACGTCGTCGACTGTATAATATCGACGGCTTCATATTCGTCGGCGGGAGTTTATTTTTGTAAGAGAGTAGCAGGTGTAATGCGGACGCATTACTATTAAAGGGACGGTAATGAAATAAAACCCGGGGTTTTATTTTATTATCTATCGCGTCCCCTCTCTTAATACGCTGTATATTACGAGCTCTCACCTGCGACATCACAATTTGACTCCTAAATGAGGGGGAAATTTGCATGTCTCTTTCTCTCTCTCTCTCTTGGGAATGTAAGTTATTTCGGGGTTTTATAACATGGCGATTAATGAAAGAAGTGCTCGCTGTTGAAGGATCTTAAAAGAGTTGTGTGATAGGAGTGAGTGTTATTAGATGGATGATAAGATATAGGCTATTTACTGAGTTTGTAGGAAAATGTTATTTTGCGATCTGGACCGTTTTGGTCAGAATGCCGCCACGAGAAACCTGCTAGACAATATTTCTCTTCTCAAAGCCGCGGGAATGGAGACCAGTACTCCCGAAAACGAGATGAGACGGATAACGTCCAGGCTCTCGTTGAAGAACGCATAGGAATTCTCTTACGCCTAGACGGCAAATTGGTTACTGTGTGAATGAAAATCTGGTTTTGATGGCGGAGGATCGGGACCGTTGAAAGACCTTCCTGGGCGACTTATGCGATTCCAGCCCGCGTGAAGGAATAAGCGTATGGAACCGTTTCATAGAAAGGTCGGTTGCGATGCGGACATCCTGTACATAAGCCTTCGTCGTGGTATCTATAGATCTTCCAGCCAGAGTTTGCCGACATTGTGCAAAGAATTTGTTAGAGCGTCGTAGCTGTTGAATAATGTTATATGATAGGGAAAGGTCAATTTGAGAGTCTGGTCATTCAAGAATCCGCTCTGCCACGTCGTGAGAACTCGACCGAAAAGCCGGATTGGTGCCAAAAGTTCGCGAAAGGTGGAGGCACTTTCGCTAACCCTGGTTACCCTGCTACTTTTATCATTGTGCCTATGGAGATTTCATGCGCGGATGAAGTTTTTCGTTCATAAAAAAATTTACTGTAATAATCATTATTTCTGGATGAAATTTTAAATTCTGAAATGTAGAAACCGATCTGTGTATTTACTTGATTTTGAAAAAAATATATTTTTATTAATTATAAGCACTTTTTTCGAAGTATTCGTCCTTGGGGGGGATTCTGAGTGGCAAACGTTTAAATCGAACCTTTACAAATTATTGTTCCTTACATAAAATACTTCGAGAAAAGTGGCCATAAAATTGAAAAAAAAAAAATTATTTTTTAAAAATGAAGTAAATACACAGATCGATTCCTACATGTTTCAGGAAGGCGTCATTAAAATTTCATCAAGAAATAATGATTGTTAAATGTTTTATGAACGAAAAAGTTCACTCGCGCATGAAATCTCCATAGGCACAATGTAAAATGTAGTGTGTTAGCCAACGTGTCGACGCCTGTCGAGAATTTTTGTCATCAATCCACTTTTTTCTATTGTGTGTTCACTGACTATCGAGAGATATAAAGACTATGGCTCTGAAAACTCTGGCTGGAAGATCTGTAGGAGTCTATTGAAATTCGTTGGTAATAGCTCTCTTTGTTTATAAATTTTCGGGGTTTGTATGTAAAAGAGAGAGACGATTTAATTTACGTTCCGTTAGAATATCGTCGTCTTTTTAAAAACAGCTCCTTTTATATTCCGCCCGAGCAGCATACGACTCTCTAAACGCTGCTTCGCGTGTATTATACACGTACACGGAGAGACTATTGTAGTGCTAGATAAGATTTTATAATGGAGAGAGAGAGATAGAGCGATCCTACAAGTGTAATCTGACTTCACTTGCGGGGTTTTTTAATGCCTTTTGCCGTTTAACTGGGCGATGCAGCCCCGTCCGCGTACGAATAAACTTGGCAGCGTGCGGTTTTTAGCGACCGACGCAACAGCAGTCGAATATAAAGAGCCCCCCTCGTTCTACGTGCTCGCAATCCTAGATTATTGTTATCATTAGGGTTTTTTGCGGAGACTATCATACTCGAACGCGGGGAGGTTTTTCTGCGTTATATAAAGAACGTGCCACCGCAGGGGGGGTGGGGGAATGGTTATCTGTATTGACCTGACCGGTGCGATACGAGAGACTGAATCGAGTCGCATTACGCCGGGTTTAACTAGCATCAGAGCTGTAGATAGTGATGTTCCCCTTCTACTGTACGACGGAGTCGATCGTATTGCCATTTTGGAGAAGCCGAAATTGAAACAGAAGTCGCTCCTGCACTGACGTCACTGTGGAAATAGGGGTTCTTTCTCTAGTCCTGACCTTGTGGAAGTTGTGGTCATACGAGCGTTTTTCATGAAATCAACGTGATTCCGTCGCATCACAGGTTAATGTGCAGAACCTGGGCAATTTTTTTATACTGGTGACACTCGTGACACAGTCGCACTGGACACAGCGAAAGCAACGAAATTGGAGAGAAATCACCGTGGTCGATTATAAAATTTTGCGTGTACAGAAGTATTACGCGAAACACACGACTTTTCTTCTTCGCAGTAGAAATTGCTGTTTAAAGGTGCCTACACGCGAGATTTTTTTTCCTCACATTTTTGAAACACTTAATTGGATTTGTGTCGACACACTATTTGCAAGTCCAGCACTTGTGCTTGACTGTTGAAAACTTTTCGCTTTTGAACTAAACCTGTGCGCCACAGTATTTTTTTTATCGTCTGCTTTTTTCGCGAAAGTGTGAGGGGGTGTAACAAAAATGTGAGGAAAAATATGGCGTGTGTACGCTATATTTGAAATCACTGAATCTCTCGAGTGATTCAGTGATTTCTTGAGGTTAGAGAAACTCTATATGACGCTTTGGTACCTGGTTTTCCAAGCCTTTTGGTCCTACTCGCGCGTTTCATAACTCTGACATGAACACTCTAGGACGTCTAGGTGGTCAAGTTCAAACTCTGACTACGGACAAATGGTAAATCCGATATCGATGAAAGTTACAGGGGTTGTGGACGGATAATGGCCCTACCTGAATATATAGTTTACAGAATTTTAGACCCTCTAGTACTCTGGGAAAAAAAAATGAGCCCGTGAACTTATCAGACGGACTGTGTAGACCTCAATACATAAAATTCCCATCGGACTACACCTATGTTACCTATTGATTTGGGTAATTGTTTTCACACAATCTCCCCACTCTTATTTACTTCGCGCATGAGATAGGAGCAATTTCCTTTGTTTCATGAAAGAAAAAAATCGAAAGATTGGAATTGTTTTATTTTCGAGCAGTAATTTTCTTTTTATTAAAAAAATTCCTTATACGACTGCCCATTTCCGACTTGAAAATGAGTTGCTGAAGTGCAGTGGATACTAACCTCGTTTTCAGTTGATTTTCGAGAATATCTAGGTTAGGAACAAGTGTGCACTTCGAACTCTTTTAAAGTACAAGGTCTCTTATTAAACTGGCTTAATTAAAACAAATGATCAGTTATTAGCCACTGGTGTTAGCGTGGGCTTCCATTAGACAAATTAACACCTCATATGTGCGCGGAGGAATGAAAACAAATGATGTAATTTCGTGCGCGAAAATGTCGAGATAAATTATTGTGACTTTATTTTCTCTTAACTCTCACTCGCTCCGAAGTTAAATATGGAGATTACGGATAGTTTTATTCTGTTGTACAAATAAAACTTAAGTAGCGTGATGTTTATTTGAAAAAGGTTAGAAGAACGGGTGTCGCGACTGCGATGATATATACAGGCGACCTCGTCGTTCAGCGTAGACTTTCTTTGTTTTTGTGCAGTTGGGAATTCCCTCTTTCCGATTGCCCTGAGAATGTTCCTGAATGCTATTCATATTCGCCGACAAGGACAGTGTTGCACCCATCAAACAGTGTAATTCTGCAGTTTCTTTATTTCTTTCTTTATTATATTTATAGGTGCACAAAGGCTACTATAGGCCCTACCATCAAACTCAAATTAATGTAACAAAGACAAAAAGATTCAATTAAGCGTTTACACACTAGAAATAATAAAATTATCTAATTTTCTATATATCTATTTTATTCCGTGATACCGGTAGTTGACGGTAATATCTAATATGTAATAAAAAAAATGAAGCCACAGATGGTTTTAAGTTGAATTTTGGCTTCCATGACCTGGTGCCCTATAGACAGATTTTCGGATTAAAGCTAGGTTTTAGGTATTTTAAACTTTCCGTGGTGCATTCTGAGAGCCATAATCTGCATGTCGTGGTTGTTTGCATCTTACTGGGAGATTTTGGTTAGGAGCGGATTAGAAATGAATCTGTATGAACCTATTATCAACATAAACTCCAATCTCCTAATAATATATTGTGCATTTATTTGACCGATTTGACCCTAGTATAGAGATCAATAGTCTACACGTATTAATTTATTTGAAAGTGAAATCCCGTAACGGGGAATAGAAGTTTGTTACTACGCACAGTGTATGGTTCGAGAACATTATTTCATTTTCAGTCAGAATTATTAGCGGACAACGTCTGCCCGTGATAAACTTTAGAATTTACCCGAGGCAATTAACGAAATACTTCGCGAAACTCTCGTAATTACAGATCCGATTTTCAGCGTGAAAATTCGTAATTACCGTCGTGTTTGCTCATTATTTCACCTTAAATATAATAAAATAAGGAAAAATACCGCCTTCGGCGTCGAAGTTTTGATGGACTTTTGCGACGCTGATTAAAACTCCTTTAATAATCAATATTGAAACTGTAGAAAACTGAAGATCGAATACAGTCGTCGTATAAATATCAGTGGCTATCTTTTTTTATTCCAACCCCAGTAATAAACTTAATTCATCTTCATCTGCTCGTTGTGAGGCCGGTAACTATTCGATCACCCTTCGTATGATTAAAATTAGCTCCCAAAATGTTCATTCGAATTTGAAAAACTTGTTTGTTTTAAAATCCGCGGTCTCTCTCTGGGGAGATTAAAAAGTTAACGATTTGCTTAAATAGAAGATTAACTTGTGTTATAGGAAGTAAATAGAAATATTTCTGCATGATGAACCAGGAGAGGCTCAACGTCACGGTTGCCTTTTAAAAGGCGGAATAATTAAGCTAGTATACGTTATTTATTTAAGGAAAAAAAAAAAAAAGCGCCAACGTACGTAAAATAAAATAGCGAATTAGTGAAGTGTAAATTAGAAAAAAAAAATATCTGCGCAAAGGGGAAAAAAATCTGCATTTAACGCTGAATTTCTGGACGAACGGAACTAATTTGTTGCGCTAAGTCTTCTAAACTGTTTAGAAGTCGTTAAATTATGAGTTTAATTCAATGTTTTTTTTTTATTTAAAAGTCTGCCATTTGTAAATTTATTCCCAGGTCTTCTCTTGCGCAGAATAATGAGGAAAAATAAAATTCGATTCTCTTCGCCAGTTCTGCAGCAGTAAGGAATTCTGACTCACCTCTGCTGATTGATTCACATTGATTACGGAGGAAGAGGACTCTGGGCATGGTATCCTGTGGTATACTAAGAATTTAGGACTCGTATCCATGCAGGAACCCTTGATGGGGATCGATCTGGTCTTAACCTAGCAAGTAATCCAAGGGGATTGCAGAGACACTCTCCGATGCTTTGAACCAATCACCGAACGCGATGATGACGTTTTCTTTTGGATTTGTACAACCCCATCCTTACTTGACGTTGGTTTCGTGGCTTTGCGTATACTCTCAGGGCGCATTTACGCAGGTTTCGTATTTCCGCCTTCTGTTAGCTTGAACGCGCACCATTGGCGCACGATTCAAAGTAAAGGAATCCTGAACAAAATGACGGAAGAAATTGTAGCCACCCCTCTCGCATTTTGGAACTGCACGTAATCGGCGACCATGAAAGTTGACGTTTTCTTTATTGACGTATAACGCACATTTTCCGAGTCAGTTTATTTTTGTATATTCGTTCTTTTCCCTCGGGATTGTTTCTTGTAAACTTTCGTTTCAAATTATAGAATCGCGATAATATTTAATTTCTTTGCTTACTTACTTATACCTTTTTTTTCTGTTCATTATAAATTCTGATTACTTTAGATTTTTATGTGCGTTAAAATGATTGGAATAACAGAGCATATACACGGAGCGAAGAGAATTCAATTGGGAGTTGAAATATTTCGCGTTTGCCTTCGAGCGCTTCTTCTGTATAATAAAGTTTTGAAGGGAATTGGAAAGAAAAGTCATAAAGCTTAATTAATAATGTTTAAGTTACATTTCACAGATGAGCGAATGCATCGAATTTTAACTAAATTTTAAGTGAATACAATGTAATGCTAGACAGACACTTCATATGAATATCAGTTACAAACGAACTGCGAATGTATTTGTATAAAAAAAAATCCCGATAGCAAGTTTTGATTTGAAGTATTTGCATAGCTGAGATGATGTCTCTGAAGTTACTGCCAATCAACTTTGATATGTGCTTTACGGGTTAAACAAAATCGACTGTATTTTACGTATTCAATAGTTTTTGACGCCACCTAACCCCCTCCCCTTTCCACTGACTCTAGATAGGAGTCACTTCGATGGCGTGGCGATAGTTTTGCAATAATGGGTTCGAACAAGAACCACGTAAGAAGATCGTTAGCAGAATTTCAGGGGATTTGGGGTGCCCCCCACCTCTCGATTTGCTGTTTGTAGTTTGGACGGGTGCCAAAGGGGCAACCTGAGCGTGGCAAAATAATGTCTAAATTTTCAACCTTGTCAGCAGCTCCCCGTGTTTGATGAAAAGGGACAATAGTCTCCATAGTTCGTTCGGAAGAATGAACGGTTTACGGCCATAATTACCTTTAATTTGATTAGAAAACAAAGAAACAGCATTGTCTTCTTCGCATCTAATGGGATGACGTGAATCAACCTCCTCCCCCGGCTCGAGTAATTAACATTCTGCGCAGATGGTCAATGCCTCAAATTGTATCGCGCAATTTTAAATTAAAGGTATTTCGTCTCTTTGAAATTCTCTCGGTGTCTGTCCTCCCCCCGTGGCTCTAAAAATAAATAAATTCTTCAGAAACTCGATCGAGACAAATAATTCTGGTACGAAATTCTAATCATCGATGCACCTCGAGTAGGTCTATAAAATCGTCTTTTCGAATACCGAAAATCGTGTACAGTTTACGAACGGCTATAGTGGGGGTACCATTGATCTGCAAATGGAAATTGAACCTGCGGCTCCTGTGAGTTTCGGGTTTAATTTCCATTAATACTGTATCAGTTATAGCAAATTTGGCAAGTCTGCAGCACGTCGCCGAGACTCGCAAACCGTGGTTTTGTAAGAAACTTGCTAGAAGCCGGAGAAACGAGAAGGATTAATTTCCTGCAACTTTGGTGACTTGGTCACAAACCAAACCACCCTTCCCCGTCAGTCCCCTTAGATTCTGATTATGAGGACTGAAGATCTAAACTTTTTAAGGCGCTTCTGCTCCTGCTACCTGGGTTGAAACTTTCAGTCTATCAATTCGGGCAAAGTGGCGAGGACTCCCAATATAAACTATACGTGTGATATTTAATGCGATATAGAGGTAATCGTGTGGCATGACGGTTATTTGTCTATAATATAACTTACACTTTCTTGTTGTAACGTATCATGTAATCATAATTTTATGGGGCAATTCACCTTCCATTTTAACCCGATACGACGCTGTTATAGGTTTTTGGGTATTAAACAGCAATTTCCAGATGCGATCATCCTCCTATTGCGCATGAGCGTTATTTACGAGATTTTTTTTACGCACGCCATCTCGCCCGACGTCTGTTTTTTTAATACGTCGTTTAATCCGTGTAAGGTTGTGGTTTTCTCACCTCCCGTCATCTTTGGCGGATTTAGTTCATTAATTAAATATTTCGTCCCACATAAGCTACCTGTTTTCGCATTCAGAAGAGTCGTAGAACGTGCTGCCACCTTTCGGTATTGTTTTTGTTACAAAACTTTTTTTTTTTTACAACTCGAAGTTACTATCGGCCCATAGGCGACCGTGCGGGGGTAGGTCATAAAAAATTTAATAATTCGAGGATGATTTCAGAAAGCGCATAAATTTTATGATGCAGTGTTGCCGACGGCGGTTTTTTTAAGTCCGTTTTACCGCGTCGAGAATTGGAGTTTATGCGCGTTATATTGAATCAATGCGGTTTCGTGCCCGCATAACAACGGAGATTAGCTACAAGAATGTTAATGAAGAATTATATTATCCAAAGCAGATGCTTTATAACGCTAGTAAAAATGTATTAGGGCATCTCCTTTTAATTACATGCGGTGTCGGTGGCTGTGGGGGGATAGACCGGGGGAAGGGCTTTTTTTTTCATGATTTATATAAGGTCCTCGAGGGAGGACCGCGTTCCGTAATTAAAAACGAGATTTTCTGCAACAGATAAAATTAAGGTTTTTTTTTATTATTTTAGGATAACGATTATTACGAAGCGATGTTCACGCCTTTTTTAAGTGGATAATATAATCTGCCACTTCGAGGGTCCTCAAACACACTCGAACGATAGACTTTTTAGTACTCTGTGGGTGAACCACTGAATCTGGATCAAAAATTGCGCTCATCAAGAACGGGAGAGTTTTATACTGAGAATGTCGGGTTATTGTGACGAGATATGGCACTTGGTTAGTCAACGTCAGGCCCACAATTCCATTCTCGACGAAGAACTAACCCCCCCCCCCCTTTTTTTAAACCGCCTTTTCATCGGTGGTTTTCCTTCTACACTATTAGGCTGCGTTCACGTTGCAGATAGTTTTGAAAGCTAGAGAGAAAATGAAGCTCACGTGACGCGTTTAGACCAATCGCGTTCATTGAAACGCG
>JAQFYH010000559.1:0-12036 GCA_034694405.1 Scolopendrellopsis subnuda
CCCTAGAAAGCCCTGTTACCAAAATGTTATACGAAATGCTTCTTGAAGCTCACTTTTTCGGAAAAAGGCCTAGACTAATTGGCCAGTCGAGTTGAAACTTTTACAGTTCTTCGAAGTATAGTAAGTGTGATCATATTTCCAGAAGGTGAATGCCGGACAAAAAAAAAACTGCCAGGGGATCCGGGGGCCGCCGGAGGCCAAAAATTTTGGCTAACTAATGCATTTTAGTGTCACTTTTGTCAGTAAAAGTTCAAGTTATACCGTGTAAGTTTTCAGTCCCGCCGGAGGCGAAATTTTTTGAAATGTTAATGTTAAATTAATGCATTTTACCGTCATTTTTGTTGTAAAAGTTCAAGTTTTACAGTGAAAGTTGCCGAAATGGGCAAATGCCAGACATTTACGGGATTTTTACGAATGCCGGCCGGACGCTTTTGCGTCTAAATGCCGGACGTATGGTCACCCTATCGAAGTATGCAAGTTAGCCTACTATAAAAAGTAGGCTAACCAGCCCGCTCGTCACTGGTCAGTGTCCAAATTGCCTATTCTAACCTGAATGATTCGAGATTTTTGTTGTTCTAGGACGGAATGTACAGATACTTGTATTGATAATGCTAAGAAAGGCAGCGTCTGGGGAACTGAAGAATATTCTTACGTAAGTAATCAACGGGCAGTAGGATGTATACCATAGTTACTTTAGTCATAGATAATGCAATACTGTATAGGCTTTACTACGTATAGCATGGTACCATCAGGGGTATTTTCTCCTGATACCATAATAATATACATTACTCGGTATGTATTACCGGTATACCGAGTACGAGGTATTTATGGGGGTCTGTATGCGGATTTGAACTTCATACGGTATATACCGTATACTTACGTGGTATATACGGTACCACGTAAGTAACTTACAAGTTAGTTATTATTTCGTTTTGTTATATATAGGATTCCGTAGTTTGCAGAGCGGCTCTTCATGACCTGAGAATTAATCCTCTGAAAAATATCCGAACGGTGACTTTACAAAGACAAGCTGACACGGGGCTGTATAAACCGTCCGTTCGAAACTTGGTCTCTTCGAAAAGTTATGGGTGAGTAGATAACGTCAGCAGTAGATATGGGAGTATCTAATCTCTCTCGTGCTCATGTGCGGGATGCCTCTTTGCGAACGAATTTCGTTAATGCAGTGCTAAGGAGCCAGGAGGGCCAATCTGTTATTGAAATGCGGTGCAGGTAAATAATAGCGCAACGACTGCATTTGAGCTTCTCCAATTCTTGAAACTGATCGCGGTCAGAAAATCGATTCAGCACGAATTATAGTAAAAAGAATAAGGAACAATTTGAGCACAAGCTTTTTAAGGTTGCTCGCATTTTAAGGTTCCGGCGAGCAATTTAAAAAGTTGTATCAGAACTTATGGCCCCCCACTGTACTCTTTAATAAAAACAAACAATATTAAAGTATAATGCAAAGTTAAGTTTAATATTCTTCATTTAAGTTACAAGGTATTAAAAACTACGGTGTAAAATAATCTAAACTTTACAGTTACGACTACTCCGTAAAACAGGCACACAGTTTTTTAAAACAGACAGAGACAGAGACAAAATAAAAGAGGCAGGCAATTTTTAAAGCATAGACCACACGGACTTTTTAAAACGAAGAAGGACTGTAAAACACATAGACAAAAAATTCTTAAACAGCACACACAGACTAAAAGACAAGGCAGGAACATTTTTAAAACGAAGACAGAAAATTTGTTGAGTGACAATTTTTTCGTTCCGCAACATCCTCAATTCGTACGAAAAATTACTGAGATAATAGATTTACAGTCTTAACAGGGTGTTGGCAAAATACAGCATAAAAATATAATACACAAACCTCGTCCATCCCTGGACACTGGACAGTATTGCCGACACCCCGAGTACAGCGAAAATATTCGGCGTAACGGAAAATAAAACATGCTGGACACCATCAGAAAGGTTTACATATACCATACATGCAGTTTTATAGGTGTTCATAAAAAATGGAAGGCTGCCTAATATTTCTCAGGTAGGAAAACCAATGAGTCAATGACTACCCCGGTTCGAATTCCAGAATTCAATTTACGTATAGTAATGGAAATATTGTATTTTCAACTACGCATTCTTGCAGAGAGAAAACAATTGTTGCACGCGACAGTTCACAGAAATATTTGAAACCCTTGAATTGTGTGCAGCACACGATTCGGCAAAAGTAGAATTTTTGGCGATATACGAAGCACTTTTCCAGCGTACAAATTTCATACGAGAAAAAACATGTGCTATAAATATTTCAACCGAATTCGATTCAATTTTATGAAGAAAAAAATTAATTAAGCTATTGTTCACAATCTGAGATCAATATTTTGAGAGAGATTGTCACAACAATAACTTACAGTAATCTCATTAAAACATTTTTGAGATTCAAAATCTTACAATGTGATTTTACGTACAACTTAACACGTATATTCGATCTTTTACATCTTATTGCTGCTTCAACCACATAAATATTTATTAAATATAATTAATTTAACCTACTTTGGCATAAAATTAATACATTATTATCAACTTTTGATTCATTAAACTTTTCAAGTGCGCTAAGCGCAACTGGAATTGAGCTTATATTTGACTGTCGGATCGCAGAATAAAATTTCTAAGAGTAAACCATTATTGCAATTTATTATTAACCATTATTGCACAGTTTAACGAAAGTGCATAAGTATCTTATTTTTGACAAATACAAGACGTCTTGTCATCTTCAAGCCCGCATTATCCTTCGCAAGGAATTAGCGGGACACGGTGGATTTTTATATGCGCCGTCCTCCGTGTTAAACCCAAACGGATGGCGGGTACATTTGTGAGGAATTGAATCCGTTCCTGAGAGGATCCACACATCCAGGGTTTTGTAACGTGTCAGTGTCATAATCGACAGTGCAGAACTTTGCTGAAATCCCATTTTGTCATCGTATTTTTCTCTTTTTATTTGGCTTCGAAAAATAACCGTCAACTACGAATATATTTTCCTTTTCTTCGCTTTATAATTAAAACTTCCACTGAACAACGATGGCAGTGGCAATTTTAGTGTTCAGCGCAGCAACAAAAGGTGAATAGGAAAATATTTGGAATGCTTCTATTCAAAATAGTAAAAATTTATGTTCTAGATCGAAATCCTTTTAAATGGAATAGAAAATTTGATTTTCGCTTGGTTACTAAAAATCTAAGCATTTTTTATTACGGTATTATTTTAAAATTACGTATCACGATCACAATATTTTATAAAATTGACTTAATATTTAAAACATTCACCTTTTTGGAAATATCTATCCAAAAAGGACAATAATTACTAAAATTAAATTATGTCATTTATAATTACAGGCTATTCATCACATAAACAACTATTAAATCACAGGTTAGTGATTAAAAAAAATTATTATTTTCAGTGACTCCCTGACGTCAGTTCCATACTTCCGTACTTCATCTGAAAAGTAAAGAAAAATTGTTCAATTGCAAATACATGTATATTATTTATAATACCGTCCGATATTGTATTGACCAGTATTGGTTGATAAAGATTAAATCTGAAATTGTACAGTATAATATAATTAATAAATAAGTTTTCTGAATTTTCGTGATTTTTTCCTGAATTCTGATTTCTGAATTTTTTTACGAATAGGTTTACTTTGGTCGTATTTTTCTTCCTGCTTTCAAGCAAGTTTACAAGCAGGCACCAACCAAGCAAACCAGCGTACTCCTCATTGTAAAACCTGCTTGCAAACGTGCTCACATGCTGCACGCACATAGAGGAGAGAGCAGAGAAAGCTGCTAGGAAACAGGTTTCTAACTTGCTCGCAGCGCGAACCAAGCGCGTTATAGCAGATCTAACCTGCTGGAGCTGCTATTTTGCCACCACCCAAGTAAACCTATTGATTTTTTTTTCATTTTGTCCGAGTTTCAAAAAAATTTACTTACTTGAATTATTACCCATGGATCTGTGCAGCAGGTGTTGCACCCTCGGTCCTAAAGCTCCGAACAAGTGGGGTGGCAGTCCTCTCGCTTCCAGGAGTGCCTGCAGACGGCCCATCTCGTTATCATCCGACTCGCTATCGCCGGAAGTTGCGATCGCGGAATTTCCACCGACCGAACTAGACGCTAAAAAAATTTAAAAGATGTTCAATACTTTCACTGCCAACGATTGATAGAATTCGCCATTTAAACATACATTTTTTTAAATATTGTAAATGATTTAAAATAAGTAAAGGGCTAAAGGTATATCGGGGATGGCGGCTGGCATACCGCTCGTGATCAAGTTGCGGGAAAAGAGAGATTAGGTATTGCAACGTTCGTTGATCACGTGACTACAAATTCCCCAGTGACCAGGGTATCCCCCGGGTAACCCCCCACATGCTCACAAACACTTATAGGAGATACAAAAGTTGTTGTTACCTTGCTTACCATGTGGTCGCAGTGACGAGAATAGGAACCCACCTGCAGCGTGCGTCTGGTCATCGTTCGCCGACGCCCCACCCGAAGTTTGGGATATACCACCGTTATTCAAGCCATTGTCCTGATTGGACATGGCAGGTCCAGAAGTCGACGGTCGGCTGTTACCTCCTCCAGCTCCGTTGGAGCTGCTTGCCAGGGGAAGCTTGCTAATTCGGGAGGAACGCCGACTGCTACGGAATCGAAAAGAGAAAAACAACCAAGTTACTTTTATTTTCACATTAATCAATGAAGGGAAGAAACGCACGCACGACGGGGAATTGGGAGAAGGCTCATTGCGCAACATCTAATTTTAGTTTTAAATACGCATAGAATCTTTGATATGATGGTGATGGAGAAAAAAAAAATCATCACACGAAGAAATCACTTAACTTATAGACACTACTAGTCAACCATATCACGAATGAGAAAGTTAAGTGGGAAAAAATAATATCTTTGAATGAGAGAGAAAAAACTCCATTACCCGTCTTCTAATGGACAGATTTTAAAATTATCGATAACGATAATATCATATAGGCCTATTATAATACATTCACTTCAGTCAATAACCAACCCTTTCCCCGGAACTTCGCGTGCGGTCGGATACAAAGAACGGTAAATCACGCACGCACCCTTCTGATTAAAATTATTGTATAATATATAACCGCTTCGCGACTTTGTCACGCTAAGAAGAAACGAATCACCGAAACTGGGCGACATGAATACAATGTCAAAATAATAATAAATTCGCAGAAACCATTCGCTTTTAGTGAAAGCAAAATATGGTCATTACATTAAAATAGATTATATATAAAAAAAAAAAAACTTGAAATATTCTTCTCTCTTGGTAAAAAAAAAAAATTTGCTGCCGTTTTCGAGGCTCGAGCCTGCATTTTAAAAGTCGTGTCAGCCCAAAACGCCACACGGACTACGAAGTCTAACACAGCCAAAATGAATCTGTCTTTAGACAAAGCAAATAACAGACGCGAATTGAGACAAAAACGTCGAACCCCGCACCAGTTCCGAAGGATAAGTACTAAATACGCAACGTTACCTGCTGCTGGCACAAGAACCCGTTGTCCTGGTTCGAGTTTGTCGCCGCAAGCTGGAGTTTGTCTCCGGCTCGGGCGGTGGTGGACACACACTTTGGTTTGGAGCAACGGTTGTTGTTCCAGGTTGCCCCAAGCTACTGCTTGGAGCCAAGGGAGGAGGTGGCGCTAGAGGAGGGACCCCACCACCCCTGGTTGATCGTCTGTACGAACGACTTGGTCCTTTAAAAAAAAATATCAAAAATCATTAATTTTTGTCCATAGTAATGACAATCTAATGTCCAAAAAATAATTAGCCTACTACAGAATCAAATATGTACAATATTTGAACTTTGAAATCAGGCAGTAGTAAATCAAGATAAATATAAAATAAGTAATGTTTCTAATGTCTTTGTTGCATCTTAAGGTCTTTCAGTAGCTAGAAAACAGAAAAATTAAAATACACAAGTTCTCGGCTAATTCTCGTCCTAAAATATTATAAACTATAGCTAGTTTTGTTCAGCAACATTCTCTCTATGCTCATCTTACTTTTTAAATTTAACTTTCGGAATAATTTTAAAATTGGAATTTTCGTTTACGGCGCTCAATAAATTCTGATTTTAAAATTATTCCGAAATGTAAATAAAAGAAATGACTGTCCCAGAGCATAGACCCATAGAGAGAATGTTGCTGAACAAAATTAGCGGCCATAGTTTATAATTTTAGGACGAGAATTAGCCGAGAACTTGTGTAGGCCTATTTTAATTTTTCTCCGTTTTCTAGATACTGAACGACCTCAACACTTAACATGCCAACAAATTACATAATTCCTTGCTTGCAAGCATATTGTGAGCAGTCACGTAACAGTGCATGCACATAGAAAGCGACCTGCTCCTTGACGAAAATTTTCAGATAAAATCCATCATCTAATTCTCCAGTTTTAAAAGTATGGTTTACCCATGCAGACAGTAAAATCCAATCCAGGGGGGTTTTGAGGAAAGAACCACAGAGAAGTGACAGAAAGTAAGGAAGGAGAATGTGCACAGAAAGTATTGTGAAAGACAGGACATAGCAACACAGAATAGACGAGAAGAAACAAATGTTAGTATACCTGGTTTAAGAAGATTATGGGGGTGCGTAGGTCCTAGATCTGCAGTATTTGAGAACGGGATCCTTCTCCGAGAGTGATTAGGAAGGTGGTGACAAGTATCGAGAGGAAACGGGGGTGGTAAAAGTGGTACAATAATTGACGGATCAGGGTGAGGAAAGAGTAACGGCTCACCGGTAGGCGGCGGCGGCGGCGGAGGTGGGGGTGCGAAAAATAATGGTCCCGGAGGCTCACTGCCAGGACCTAGAAAGACAAACGTTCAAAATTTTGCTCCATTTTAGACCAAATAAATTATATAGAAATTTAATGTTGGGAATAGTTTTAATAAAATCTAAATTTCCCAATAAAATTAAAGATAAATTATTCGAATTTAATAATACTAAAACGGTTATTCTTTGCAGGTTAACTAGTATGAAAATAAACCGTTTTCATTTGACCCCACCACCACTCAAATTAGTACCATGAAGTGTTAAAACAATGCTGTACGAGGGGATGTTTTTAACAGCGCGAACATTTAATGCGTCCAAGCATCTGATCATGGTCACAGCTTTTACATTTAGTGGTCGCGTAGACATAAAATTTCCCGTTTTATTTTCCAAAAATGTTTGCTCCTCTTGGAGAAGGATGAACATTAGCCACACAGGTTCGAGTTTAATCAACATACTGCAATGACAAGCAAACACAAAGCTCAACGGCAATAAGGAAAAGGCCAGCTGAATCTTACCTTGATATGTAGACCTATTATGTCTACCACTCCCTCTTCCTGTACCACGACTTTGGTTGTTCCAACCTCTTCCGCAGTTGTCGGGTCGGCGCTGCTGCTGCTTTCTCAGGTTCTGGGGGTGATAGTGATCGCTGTTTGGCTGCCCGACGTTACAGGCTTCGTTGCAGAGCTGCTGCGGTCCCGCCGAAGGGGGAAGATGAGGCGGGTGGTAGCTCGGAAGGTTGTACTGGGGTTCCTGCTGTCTGCGCGGCTGCGAGTTGTTGCTGTTGAACACACACGAGGGAGGAGGAGGAGGAGGAGGTCCTGTGCCGCCACCACCACCGCCGCGATTCGATCTGTGTCCCCTGCGACTGCTACTGTTGTTGTTGTGGGTCGATTCCCCTGAAGTGGCTGGTCCACTGGTGTTGCCGGCACCTCCTCCGCCCTGGTTGTAGCTGTTTCCTAGATACGGCGGATTCGATTTGGGCCTGGAGCTTCCAGAAGTAGTCCTAGTCTGCGGAGGGAGAGAAGACGTGCCAACGTCGGAACCTTGAGTGGCGGATTCCGCTCCCGTCCTGTTGTAGTAATACGAGCGCTGGTTGTTTCTGTGAGGTAGAGAATTCTCAAAAAAAGAAGAAGAAGAATATGCTGGGTTCCTTTGTTTATCCAGGCTTCCCGCTAATGAGTCCGAACTTAATGCTGAAAACAAGGGAAAAAAATATTAATATTTTTGTCGTTTCGATGTGATCAACCTGTATTCAAGATAAATGATAAGCGTTTAACGTGAATACGATAAAATTAATCTTGAACTTGTGCTTTATTATTAAACTGAAAATGACTGATACGAGACAGCAGTATGATTGTATTTAGTTGGAAAGAAGTCAAGATTTAATTATTTTTCCCTGTACAATGAACATTGTACCTGTTCCAAATGCAGGATATGAAACACAACCATACAGACAAAAAATTTCAATTTTTTGTAAAGACTTATTAATTTAAAATATTGAGAAACAAAGGGTAAAATAGTGCCAAAATTCTCATCATTCTTTCTTTTGTACAGCAAGATCACTGATCATTTATTATGAGCACGAAATATTTTTTCACCTTTTCGTTCAGCAAGTGATTTTTTTTGAACTAGCAACATATCCTATTTTTTTTTTTAAATTTAACGATATCCCATATGTACGTCACTTAATGCCAGTGCCCTAGGCTTAATGAACCTGTTGGGAGGGCGATGGGAATTTTCCAAAGGGGCTACTACAATCCTGCTCTGTAGGAACAGTATTAACCTACACAACTGTCCCAGTGGTGTCAGTCGGGTTCGAACCACTACAGTAACTACACCACACCTTTCGAGTATCGGCGAAGAAAATTTAGTCAGAATTTTAAAAATCGTGATAAGCTTGCAATCAAGTTATAAACGGCGGGTGTCCATGCTCCAAAATAAAGCTTTGCTGCAAAGTGTTGAGAATGGAGTATTACAGAATTATGCAGTAGCCTATAATTTTAACTCACTGACTTCTCAAATTGGAAAGAGATTTGAAGGCACTTTTTGGTCTCAACTTAGTTGGCACTACGTGTTTTTGCAATTAAGCCTAAAAAATCACGTTCAGAATCAACATTTCGGTTTCAAACACAGACCAAAGCCGGTTCGGAAATTAAAAGACTCACATTGAGATGGTTTTCCTCTTCTCGAGAAAGCCACCTTTTTGGGTGAAGAGTTGTCCCTTGCACCAGAAGATGCCTCTTGCAGGTCAGTGCTGGAGTGAGGTCGCTTTCCCAAGCGCGAATTTTGCGAGTGCTTAGAATTACTAGCACTCCGTGAAGACGAACCGGCGATTTCCGACGTCGACGAGGCAGGTAATTCCAAAGGGGGTGTCAAATGAATTGACGATTGAACTGCCCCTTGTATTCTGGACACGTGCGAGGCAGCGGCCACCGCAGCACGTGTCCGAGATCTAAGGAAGAAATTAAAAACGCAAAATTTTATTTTAAGAACATAATTGGAAAATCAGGAAAAAAAAAATTTAAAGCAAGTGAGTAAATCCTGACATACCTAGTATTTATTGGGGAGCGAACCCCAGCAGCAGCGTTTGCTTTGGATTGTCTACTTGACCCCCCTTGATATTGTCTAGGTTGGTCGGCCATAGACGCAGATCAATAACAGATACATGCCACACACTGAAAAGAAAAGAAAAAACATTTATAAGTGTATTAAGTGCTAAATTTGTATTTATATTAAAAAGGGAGTACTCTAACCTATAAAAATAATAACGAAGTACTTTTCTTCCAACTGGAAACTATGTCTCTCTGCATATAGCTTAATTACCATCACATAGCACAACTGTGTAGAAGGTCAACCTCTCCTTGGCAACAAAACCAAACTTCCCTCAGCAATTTTGTAAAGAAGCAACTGTTTAAAAAAACCTTCTATTTTAATGTACCTCATCATTTGCAAGTTTCAAAAGCTGCTCATGCCAAGTGTCTAACCTAATATTTCAGTTTTTTTACATCATATACTGTACAGTAGCCTATAGCCAGATATAGTATAGCCTATAACCCTGCTTGTTTCCTACATACTCACTAGTATGGTATGGTAAATGATTAGAGTGACATTTTATAATAGAAAATGACATCATCTAAAGTTTAACAAAGGGGAAAAGTAAAGATAACATAACAACATTGAGGGGAGTTGCAGCGTGACTCTTCCAAGCTGCCCCATGCCGCCATGCCCGATTAAAATGGCATCTAAAATTAAATACCAGTTTTACTTATGTTCGACTGGTTTAAACCAATATTTGAACTAAGATATTCAGTTAACTTGCCAACTTGAGGCTCAACTACGGGCAACTTGCAGAAATTTGTGTCAGGACAACTGCAGCTACCATGCCAGGTTTGATGGGCAAATCTGGACTTATAGGCCACTGTACAGTGTGTTAGGCATAGGCATGCCCATGACTCAAGCATGGAAGTATCAATATGGTACCATATTTAATCGTAACTGAAAGGCATTTATCAAATGATTTTGATATGGAATAATGGGCTTAGAGTAGAAGTTTAATCATAGGGGCTTACAATGTTTACATAATGGTACAGGGGCCCTTCCAGATATTTACAAGGTCAGGGACCTGATATCCAATTTTTGCATCCATTACATTTTAACAAAGCAATTTTAACCTTCCAATTACCAAAACCTCCACTTAACTAATTTAGTATTACAGTAATTAAAATTACATGGGGTGCATTCTTAAATTAAATAATTGATCTAATAGTTCAGAGGCTACACGAGAACGCCTAGCGTTTGCGTCCGAGACGAAAAATAGTTCCCCCATTTTTTCGTTACGTTCTCGTCACCGACGAGGAGATCGTCGAGTTCGGATAACTTCGTTAAGTCCCCACTCATTTAAACACCCTTAAATTCTAGATTTGGAATAAATTCAACACCAGAATTAATACGATTAAAAATCAAAATTTGCCCTCTCTTCTCTCCACCTCAGGTGCTCCGGTTTCAATTTTTTGTTGTATTCATACGCGATTAAAGGGGGGTCCTATGTCCAAATATCTAATTTCGAATGTTGTTTTTGCGACTCATTCCAAATTGGAATTATCCCCTTTTAGGGGAAAAATGGGAAAGATAAATTATTCCAAAAGAGGGGTAAACGATCGAAAAAGCCTTTTAAGGCCTAAAAAGGGAAGCCATTTTGGAATTTACCAATGAAATAAAAAAATTCTGATGTATCCGAGGTGACGAAACCTTGGGAACTGAAATTTAATACCTTAACCTTATTTTCTTAAATATATATTTTAGTTATATTTAATTTAACAATTTTAAACATAATCAATTTTAAATACGATAAAACGTTAGAAAATTTTTCAAGGTTTTTCTTTCTTTTTTTATTACGTAAATCCAGGTGTTGAAACACAAAGAGAGGAGTTATTTTAAATAAACAATATTTAAATAAAATATATAAATTAAAGAGAATGTGTGAAATTAATTCATATTTTGTTTCTTTTACCTCTAATAGTGACTGTGAAGTTGTTACAATCAGTGAATTTTTTTCGAAAACGGATTTTTTGGCTTGTTGCAAATTTTTACACCATCTGATCTCATCTCATCTGAACGAGAAAATTGACGTCGGACGCGTTTCTAGTGTTGTTGCGTTATCGGAATCTAGTGCCAAGGATTTTCCGCGATTTTGTGATAATCACTAGTTTTTCTGCAAAAATAAATATCGCCATTAAAATAAAGAAATGTTCTGTTTAATTTAGTGGATAAATTATATATTTAAAAATTTTCTGCCGGTTTAAAATTTTAATAATTCAGGGTCATACTTGTATCAATCCGCGCCATATTCTGGTTAAAATTTCATTTTAATTTTAATTATAATAGTTCTAAGTTATAAAATAAATTATTATTATTCGTTATAAAATAAAACGGCGTTTTAGTTTTGGAAACCCCAGGGAAGAGAGGACTGTCAACGCTCAGCAAAAAACTCCGGACTCTGAAGAGTCGCCCATTTGTCGCTTCGCGGAATTAAATATAAAAATAAGTGGCGTGAAAGTTGAATCTTCAACGGGTGTTCAGTCTCATAGACAAACCATAATATTTCCTTTATCTATGGTTCAGTCTTTCCACAAATTTTCTGCTAGATAAGGGATTAAGGGCCATCCATAAAGGACGTCCGGGACTAGGGGGAGGGAGGGGG
>JAQFYH010000560.1:0-12024 GCA_034694405.1 Scolopendrellopsis subnuda
AAAGGGCCTATGTCCACTTTTAATGTTTCCTAAAGAAATAATAAAAATACTTCGACGAAATTTTTAAAACGTTAATTTAGATTTCATTTTTCCAAAAGTTTGAGAACATATTTTAAGTGATAGTTGGAAATCCTGGGCGGTAATATAATATGTAACGCATTGATATCGAAACTTGGACATAGGCCCTTTTGATAGCCTACCCAGCATAAACCGGATATACTGGAGCATGTGCCGATTCGGCTGAGACCATTTGAACTCGCTACCTTCGGGTTGAAAGGCTGCCGTTCACCTAATCTTTTTAATTGTATCCCTCTTAATAAACTTAAAAATACAAGACACGTCCCAATTTTCCTCTATCCTACAAATTTGACCTTGACACCTCTTTCCCGAAATTAGAATTCGAAATAAAGTAGTCACCGCTTCATAAGAGTAAACAACCCATCTTTTTTCTTCTTCTATATCTTTTGATCCCGCGTCTTTCGTTCACACGCCGTTTAATCTAAACTGCCTCCTACTTCCATTCAACGTTTGGAGTATTTTAAGAAACAAGAAAGAAGAAAAAAAAAACTCTCTTCGTTCTTCGTCATTGACATCAATTCCCCTAAGGTTTTAAAATTCGAAAAACATTTTACGGAGATGCTCGTAGAACCCATCCGTTCCATTTTCATTACTTTTTCAAATGGATTGATCGGTTTGGATTATCCGAATGACGGAATTTAATTTTTCCCCCAACAACTGTTACAGTTAAAAAAAAAGCAATGAATTAATTTTATTGCGGTTTAAAACATCTCTTCCCAATTTCGAGTGAAATTTAGCCATTTTTCGAAAACCCAACAAAACGATTCGCCTGGGTAGTTTGGACAATCGACAGTATATCTTCGGAAGAGTTTGGCGTTTGTGCTTCTGTGGAAATATTCGATAGTTATTTACAATATTTTGCCCAATAATCTGCTCTTGATTCGTAGCTTTCATCTTTTGGTGAAAAGAACGATTTTGATTTTTTTGCTCAATGAGAGGAAGAAAATAAAACGGACCTAAATACTCGGACATAACCGTATTCCTAGAACTCTGGTATTTTAATATTCGAAATATTATTTATAGAAGCGATAGAAAGAATAGCCTATAAGATAAAATATAAATTGAAGGAATTTTTAACTCACCAATTGCATCCAGAATTTCGATGGACTGAAAAATATAAATAATTGAAAGATTAATAGAAATACAATATAAGTTTATGCGAAAAAAAGAAAAAAGTTCCAAAAGTTAACATAAATATTACAACAGATCCTCAAAATAAATCAAAACGAATTTTATTACTGTCGAAATTTCTTTTACGTCCTCGCAGGATGAGTTCATAAGCCCAGATTTGAAATTCTTCGTAAAATTATCTCAGAAACCAAGTAATTTAGCCAATCAAAGCAAGTAATTGTGTTTAATGTTTATTTATTAGAGAGTTTTAGCAAAGTCGTTACGCTAACGTAACGTAAGCTATGCCACATTCTGAGAATACGCACGTTGTATTTTCCAGTGAAAATCCACTGTGCGCAAGCCCAGAACGTGTCATAACGTTACGTATACGTTACGTCAAAGTTGCTAAAGCTGTCTAATATCTTTTTAACGAACTCCAGTATGGTCCTTGCATATTCTAAAGAAGGAAAGAGCAGAGGTGTCACATTGAAGTTGAACGCTCAGCAAAACCACTACCCAAAAACCCCAACAGGAAAATTATAGTATGTACCGTACACGCCGGTTATGCAATCATTCTGTCCCGCCATCAATCAGATTCTTGGATCGGAAGCATGGGCGATGTACGGATATGGTAATGAATAATGTTACAATAATTTGCTAACTACTTAATTGATATGGTGCTCGTGTGTCGTGTGACACATCCATTCGAGCTGTGTATTCTGTTGTACAGAAGTAGGCTAATTTAGTTTTATCCCAGAAGCAAATACAAGGCGAAATGGTGGAAATGAAAATACGCGCTTTACCAATAAACTTATTGAAAAATAGAGAATACAATTCCATTTTCAATATTATCTGTGTCTTGTAAAATAATAGGTATCAGTCCAGAAAAGATCGTTCCACCCAGAGGTCATTGACCCTGTCGACTTATTTACTATTTCCCAACCACCCCCTCATCCCTGCCTGCGTGTCCCCGAATTACAATCGAATTGAAAGCGCTGCACTGCACTTTTCTCTAGCGTATTAACGTAAATTCTCAAGAGTTTCCTGAAGCCAATTTAAATAAACAGAAGAAAGGGAAAAAAAAACTGTATGTTTTAAAATAATGCTCAAACTGTGACCCCATTAGACAACGAATGGAGCTCACGAAACCGTTATTTTCGAATCGACAGAATCGATTAACGGTATAAGACAGTTATCGATGCGCTTAAATGTGCAAACAGAACATTTCTGTTTGCTCGAAGCTAACTACGTATTTGAAGATAAACTTTTGTACCGCGTTGTGCGAGATTCCAACGTACAAGAAGGAAACTTCAGAATTTGGTGATGAAGCGAATGAGCGTAGGGAAGTGCTCATTTAGCGCAGCTATACAAATACAATCATACCTAGTAAGATCTTGGGCGACATCGCCTACCAGTATGTAATTTTATTGAAAATAATATTTCGAAGGAAAAAAATAGAAAAATAATGGCGTCGACGTCATAAATTAAAAAAGAAAAAAAAAATAAGAGGTCAATTTTTTATAGCACGATGTGAAGATCGCTATTTTGTATGTGTGTGGTTGTTTGTTTGTTTGTTCTGTTGCCTTGAATATTACCAGAATTGTCCAGTGAATGAGCAACTAAATAATAAAATAGCTATTAAGCTGCGACTTGAACCAGAAATCGTAGAAGTTGGAAGACAGTTTTTTATGTGGGAAGTACCATATGACGTAAACTTGGTTTCGAAAAAAAAAATCCCTCAAAATATATAAAGTTTAAATTAATTTTCGATAGGAAATTTAAAAAAAAAAAACGATCAACACTTTCTACAAATATCGATTCTATACATCGATCCATTTTTTGACAACACACGTAAAGGTGAGAAAAACCACGCACTATTTCGACCGAAAGAAGGATTTATAATAAATTTCCCGAGGGAACACTTGTTCCAAAAGCCTTTTTCGGTCGCCAAGTCCAAGGGCTCTTCGCACGCAACAGTTTGCAGTGAGACGGCGCGCGCGCGCGCTTTGCCGCGCGAGGGTATTGTGTTGGCACCATCCAACATCGTGGAAAGGATAGGGGGGACGGGGGACCATTTTCCTTTGAACAGATTTATTACAGCCTTTTGGTCGTGCTAGGATCCGATTAACGACATTATTAAGAGCCCTGTTAAGTTGCGCAACCCCCTCAACAACAAACCCAATTGGCAATTTCAACAAAACCCAATCGCAGTTCAATCAAATTAATACAGGGTGTTCACCACGTTTGCTTACTTATTTTTTCGTTTTATACATAACATATGGTAGATGATGTTCAAAAATGTAGTAAAAATAAAAATACAGTATAAACACATCAACCAACACAGTTCCAAAAAAAAAAAATTCCAGAACACTAAAATGCTAATGTTCATGGCAAAGGAGCACTTTATTTAAAATTTAAATACTACCACTACCAGCAAGAATTTATCCGAGAATGCGGTATGCGGGGCTCTGGATTTTGATTCCAAGATTCGGCATATTTCGTGTTTTACCGCCAGATGGCGCGCGTGAATCCACTACAGGAGTGAAATCGCTTACTTAAACAAAGTAATAAAAATGGCGGCGCCCACAGCGGTTATCTTTCACGTTTTACCGCTAGGTGGCCGCGCCTGTATCCTCCGGAGTGAAATCGCTCACTCTGAACAAAGTAATAAAAATGGCGGCGCTCACGGAGGGTGTCGTGCAAAGTGATTTTTCTTCTATTTTAAATAAAGCATTCGAAGAAAACAAGTTGAACAAAGAAAATATATAGTTTATAGAATATTTAAGAAAAGAAAAAGAATCGAATAGTGAAGTGATTGAACTTTTACATGCTCTGAGTCTGACCTTGGTGAGTGAGCACTACCGCCCTCTGACGGTATGTAACAGAAGCGGCAATTTTTAAACAATGTCGCGATCAGAAGGAGAAAGAGTGAAAACTCCAGCACGTCCGCCCTCTGACGGCATGTAACAGAAGCTGCCGGATATTAAAATAATATTGCCTTTGCAACCAATCAAACCCGCCAATTCCTAATAAATCTATTAATTCCACTGCAATCAAATTAATTATAAACTCGTCGTTCGTCATTTTAGCCACGTTGGAACACGCTTAACAATTTTAAAAATGTAATCACCAATCAGGTGCGTTCTCTTACGTAGTCTTTATCCAATCATTTTTGTTCAAACGCCAAATGCAGTCGCAAGAGGGCGACAACGGTCTTGTACGTCCAACTGGTCATTTTCTCTTTTTACTACCGTATTTTAAAGCTTACACATAAATGCGTGTTTGTGTAAATACATTTAATAAAGGTGTTTTAAAAAAAAAAACCACTTCTATTCCTAAAAAAAATTGAACTTTTTACTTTAATGCGCTCAATTTCGCTAAAAATTTTGAGTTTAAAAGAATGTGTGAAAATACTGTAAGAAATAAAGTACGGTACACTTGACCGAACCAATTGATGTTTAACGCGTGTTGAGATGAAACAGAACGCAACTTCGGTTAAGTGGCGTCAGATTTGTACAGTACCAGTTTACCGCATTAACCTGCTGTTAAGCCATAATGTCAGTGATATAGAATTCAATAAAAAGGCCCCTTCTCAGGGGCGTCAGAAGTGTTTCGAGATGGGGGATCTAGACACATTTTTCAGAGCGGGTTGTCCCCACTGGAGAAGGTCTGTGGGACAGAGTACAGGGTGGGGGTCCCCAGAAGCTGCAGGATTTTTGTTTTGTTTTGAAAATTCAAGGATAGTTTTTCCAATTCAAAATTTATATCAATTTAACTGTATCGCAGAAATAGAGTATTTTACACTTTGTGTACAGAAATATTCTATTACTTCCGTGGTTAACATCCCTAACTTAGCATATGCTATCATAAGTTAGTTACGTAATATTATTAATCTTAAATGAAATATCAATGATAATTAAAATTATTTAGTTCAAAGTGTTCACTGCATTGTACAGGCACAAACATTATTATGCTTCCTGTAGAGCGGGAAGGGGCAGTTTCTCGGGTTGTCTCTCTTGGATATGCCATTTGGAATACCCAATGGGAAAATGTTTTACTCGATGCATATCGATCGAGTCCCGTCAGAAAGAGGGAGAGGTGCGGCTGCTCCCCACGCCCCACCCCACCCAACACCCAACACGCCTCTGTCGTCTCTTCAGTATTACAAGAGATTAGCAACAGAGTTAGCAATATCGTTTTAAAAAATCGCATGAATGCCCTATTAAATTTCCCGCCTAACCTCTAGGGACAAGGGCCCATCATCAACCCCCTCCCCTCCCCAGAGGACAGGAGAAGCCGTGTTGAAAATGGATCCAATACAAGTGTATATGCGTGATGTTAATGTTTGTTTTTGAAAAAAAATTTGAAATAAGTAATGCTTTGAAAACCATATCACAATATTCATAAGCAACCCGTCATAAATAGTATATTTTTGAAACAGGGTGTACCCACTCCTCTAGTTTACTCCCCATTATTTATTTCGTCAGTAATACTGTACTGGGGTAATTACGCAATACTACTGTCAAAAAGTGACTTCATAGAACCAGCACTAATACGACATTGGAGCATCACGAAAATCCGTTATATACGAGTACCAATCGCCTGAAAACATCAAACGCTGTACTTTTCAACATTTTTGCGCGGACATTTTTTCAAGTCGTAGGGAAATCGCGCGTATAACTTCATTTTCTCCTCGTCAAAAATTTTTAAAACAAAAAAATGATGAACGTTCGAAGTATTCGGGCAATTTCTCACTCTAGACTGTTTCGCGCGAAATCACTCCCAACATAAGCGAACATAAGCGGCTTATGCTCCCAATTAGTGTTGGGCCTTAAAAAAATTGATACAAAGAACATTATACAGTATATTCCTCACCCGTCGTTCGTTGAGAGTCTGAAATCCGTGACAGCAAAAGTTTTTGGCTATGTTGCAAGCAGCGTCCCTGCAAAAACATTTAAATATATTAACGAACAGACATTATTACGATTTACGAGACAAGAGGGCAGCACGATCAAAGCCCTCTCTTTCCTGAGAGAGTGCAGCGAGATAAAAAAGGCTGTCGGAGAAAATCGAACCCCCAGTTTAGTAGTTATATACAAACACCGCGAGATTTTAAATGTGAGTGGTGTCGTAGTTTCAGGGAGTATTAAATTTTGTTCAAGAGACCCAATGTTTATAAACAAAGCCCTTTTAATTTTATAATAACATCGTATATCACGGGTTTAATTCGCCAACGTTGATGGAATAACGGTGTTCGAAAGTAAATTAGCTTTCCATCATTATTTGCTATATTTAGATCCGCTCATCCTCGCGATAAATCCATCATTTGAGCTTCATTCATAAAAATAAATCCATTATTATTAAATTTATTACTCCGGCAACGACATAAACGCACAATTTTCTTCGTCGTCGGTCAAATTCGACTAGGATAGACGCGATGTTTGCTTGACCTTCGTACTTTTTGTTTATATTTTGAGAACAAAATACTAGATCTGTTATTCGCGTTTGAAGCATTGACAGAACGAGCGTAAAAAGCGCGTTAATAAGGCGGTGCACCGTCAAAACAGCCGCGACAAAATCGCCGCACACAAAATAGCTCGGACCACAAAATCGCCCCGACAAAACAGCTTCGACAAAATAGCCGGGACAAAACAGCCTCGATAAAATAGCCCCGACATATTAGCTCGTTCCCAAAATAGCCCCGTCAAAATAGCACAAAATAATACGAGTAAAATACCCAGATAAATTAGCTCGCAAATATATCGCGAATTTAAAAATCTTAATTTCTCTATTTTTAAAGTGTACTGATAGAATACGCCGTATGCCGTCTAAGGGACCGTTCATTATTTATCAACTGGGGATGTTGGAATTTAGGGAATAACTTATTTACATAGTAGTAGAGAGGGGTCATGTAAATTTTGACCAAAACAGAAATGAGGGGTCATGTTTTTATCAGGTCGGAATGGTTGAAAATTCGTCAGATTTGACTAAAATTTCTAAAACATTTCTCGCCAAAAACCATATTTTTCTAGCCATTCTAACCAATATAAATTTAATTTCAAAAAGATTTTATCAGTAATATCCTATTTAAAATGTAATTTGTTTTATAAAACGTGAAATAACGTACAAATTTTCATTTTAAAAATCTAGAATTGAATTCTAATTTTTTGCTCAAAAGGTTAATATTTATATTGTTGGAAACAGTACTAATAACTGGAGGCTATTTTGGTAACGAGCTAATTTGTCGGGGCTATTTTGTTGAGGCTGTTTTGTCCTGGCTATTTTGTCGAAGCTGTTTTGTCGGGGCGATTTTGTGTGCGGCTATTTTGACCAGGTACCAAATAAGGCGTTTATCTAACCTGACATATTATCGAACACAATCGCGACGTGTCGAAGCAAAAGATTGGATAATAATCTTGGTTCGGTCAAGTTACTTTTTACAGTAGCTAGTGAAATTTTTATGGAATTGATTTCGATAAAATAATTCCTATTATTTTGGAACATTAATTTGCACACTCTACGCCTTCATTTGCTTAAAATAATTAAAAATTAATGTCTTCGTTAAGTTCGTTTACCCGGAAATAAATGCGAAGTATCTTTTTGAAGTCACTCTTCGTCCGCAAGACGACACCTCCGTGAAACTGTGTCTTATAATAACCTTCTTTTCGAGAACGTCAGTCACGGTCACGTGAGTTTCACTAAATTCGAAAAACACTTCTCGAAGCTGCTTGTCAGCATTTTCTTTTATAATTTTTCGAAGTCCCACGTCAATGACGTCCATCGTTCCCGTCTGTCCTACATTGTAGCTACCAATATAGAAAACCTTGTCCGAGCCTTCAGTAGGTGCCACATCCCTGACTTGGTCTCCGATGAATCGTTCTTCGATGAGCATATCGTTATTTTCAGATTGAGTCGAACTTCTTCTAATTGGCAAGTCGATTTCCGACAGCACAGGCAACAAGGGAGGAAACGTGCTGCCGTCTTCCAATTTACTCTTGATAACGGCCATTATGATTGGTTGAGTGTTCACTCGTTTGAGCAACGCGCTGGCTTTGTGTCTGGCGCAAGTAGACATTGCTTCTCCACAGACTTCGTCGATCATGTCGCCTGGTTCAAGCTCTTTGGCTGGACTCTTTTTTTCCACGTCTGCAACGATCACACGATCTTGTACGAAACATAGTTTGACTCCTAAGTGTAGGCATGGAAGGAATTCGTAAATGTTATATATAGGCATACACCACGTTTCGTCCAGAAAACTGGAATTCTTTAAAATCAACTTGAAATTTATTTCCTGGACTAGCTTCAACAAAGAGACTAGGATTTCACTTAATATGCCATCTCCAACAATGGAATCGTGCTCGTACACTTTCTGCAGAAAGGTATAGTTATTCTGAAGAGTTTCCATAGCAACCACGAGGTTCTTGTGCATCAAGGTGTGCCTAATATAGAGTCGACCGCGTCCAGCATTTGTCTTAACCTTGGGATTCTCTTTAATAAACTGTATGATATTATTGTGAATGTGGAAAAACTCATTTGTTGTAGCAGAAGGAGGCAAAGATTCCATCCATGACCAGTATTCTCTCCTAGTGCTTCCAAATATTCCTGGGATACTTTTTAATCCTTTTGCAAAGATTTTCTCTAGTGTCTCACAAAATGGCTGTAAATTTGGATGTGAATCCTCAATGTCATTTTCGTCCGAAGCCTGGCGAAGGGTTAATACATGACCTTTCAATTCCTTTAGCAGAGGATCCGACACCGACATTTTTCTACAAATTACGAAGATACAAGCACTAAATTTATTTAAAAACCTTTTTAAAATTTAGTATAAATGGGAAACTTAAAAACTTTATGCCGAGCATAAAATCATTGATGAAATAAACAATCTGTAGACACGTGCAATGATTGTTATATTAGCTGGCCATTTCCTGCACTGACATATGGTTGCGAAACTTGTAACACCACACAAAAAGGAGAAATCTTCCTTCGAACCACTCAAAGAGCCATCGAACGCCTCATATGCAACATCAATAAAATTCGACACATCAGGAGCACAGAAATCAGAAAGAATAGTCCAATAAAATACGTCATCCAAGCTGACTATGAAAGCAAGAGAAGATGGGCAGGACATATCGCTAGACAAAAAGATAACAGATGGAAGTCCAGGATTAGAAATTGGTATCAAATAAACCGTAAACGAAGACCAGCAAATCCCCTTTAAGATGGGAGGTAACCCTAAACATTGGAGTTGTGTAGCTCAAATGGTAAAGTGCACAATGATTTGGGCTCCTTTAACGCGGAAAAAAAACTGAGCTATGAAAACATAAATTACCGTATTTTGAACTACATCTACTGCGAATTTTTTTTTGTAAATTAAGTCAAAAATGGTGAATTTTCAAGCAATTTGACTCAAAAAAATGCAAGTATCGAGATACGTGGAGTTGTAGTGTTATTGTTGTTGTGTGGTAGTCTTTCATTCCCCGTCAATATAATATACTGCGTGAATGGTGTAAAATCGGCGATTCTTTTATTTCATGTTTCAACTATATAGTGAAGCAGATGTTTACACAAAGAAGAATGTAACAAATGTTAAAAAATTAATTCAAGCGTTTAAAGTTGATGCTTCTGATGGAAAATTGCAACCAGACTACAACAATGATGATCAATATACTCGTTACACTTTTTAAAAACATTTGGCAGTTAAAATATTATTTCTGAATTATTTTTAATTTATCTGATTTCCAATTATGTTTATAATAGGGATTGACTTGCTCCGAGAAGGGTATCCCTTTGGATGCATGTGGCGTGAGTATACTACTCTTTAAAAAATTAAAAATTATAAATAGCTGGAGAGCATGTAATTTCATAGTCACGATTACTATGTAACTTATTTATATGCATTTATGTTGGCTAGGTTGACCATAGGAAAAGCCTATCATTAAAAGGATCATTCCAGCTGAATGGGCGGCGATTCAGTCAGTCAGAGTTTATCTCGACGATGAGCCGACAAATGGAATGGGATAAACAAATGGGATACGGAACAGGCCGCAGCACCACCTCCTCAGAGGAAGAAAACAACGGCGGCGGAGATCATGAAAGACTGCCCATCAGGTCGATTTCGACAAAATTCTCGTTTTCCAGCGTATTTTGCAGCGTTTTTTGCAATTTTAATTTTAAAAGTTGTTACGAGGGTTAAAACATGGAAGGTTACGAAGTGCGAGAGGCCGAGTATTTTGGTTAATATCGGCGGAAAAATGTTTTTTTGTGATAAAATGATTGTAAATGTGAAGGACGAGACTCATAATAAATATTTGGATGAAGAAGGAAAGTGCTGGACTGGTATTTTCGGAAGGATCGTTTTGTTTTAGAAAGGAGTGATTGGGACACCTCGTTGTTTCGGATTCCCGGTAATTTCGTTAATGTCCCCGTAGCGTTAAGCAATTTCTTGCCCTAAAATATAAATATTCGAATCCGGGGCGCAAATACCATGAGAGCGCCACAGTTCTATCTCAATGACGATTTTGTTTAACTTTATTACAGTTACGTTAAGTACTGCTTAAAGATTATTATTTATTATTAAATTTTATTACACATGCACGAGGCAACAGTAAAATCCTCAAGATTACAGAATCGAAATTACAGAATTTTCAGATTCAAAATACTAACAAAATCCACGATCAAAAAATTCCAGATAAACAAATACCAAAGGCAAACAGCACAAGCAAAAACCTCTCGAAACAAAATAAATTATAATAACATTATGCATAACATAACATTATGTAGATGATAAAACTGATGGAGAAAAACCAGTTGAAACCGTTCCATTAATCGAATCATCATACCTGCCAGCTGCAAGTTACCATTGAAAGGAAATACTTATGAAAGTATAAGACTGGTTGGTAGAAGAAGTAGTAGATTGGTCAAGAGTTTCTATCGGAAAGCAAATCAAAGGAGGCAAGGGGAAATATCCTGAAATGCATTATTTACTCCTGATAAAATAATTTTTGAAGTTATTAAAGTTAGTAGAAGAGAATCCATGGACTATATAGTTACTCTTTCGAAGCGGACCCACAGTTGGCCTATCTAAAGTATCTAACTCGTACAGTGGCTTGGAAAAGCTGGGACTAACAATATATTTTCGAACTGGGAGAACATCAAATTTTCCGAGAAGATGTGTTGACTCCGAGAACTGCATTATATCGACGACGGATCAAGAGAGCATTTAACGTCTTTCATTTAGATTCGGCTATTATTTCAAGCTGCTAAATCAGTTATCTTACAATTTTGAAAGTATGGAAATACTGACTACATTTTAAACTGAAACAGATTTATGATTCGCAGTGTTTGTCACAGAACCTTAGTGTTGAGGACTACTATTATGAAGTTAGAAGGAAAACAATACATCACTAACAGTAATAAATTAAGGAGAGCAACGATGGAAGGGAGTTATTGGACAATAAGAAAAAGTCGAATGGCTAAAACAGATGTTGAGCACAATGATCTTCCAATTCGTATTTATGGAATTAATTGAAAGCCACTCCCAAAATGTTATATGCCATCGTTTGTCTATTATGTTGCATGTGGTTACTTTTTATATCAAAAGTTGATTTTTAAATACATGTCCACTTGGCAGCCCGAGTGCAGTTACACAAATTGTCTATGCTAGGAAAAAGGTTTACGACGTGAGTTTTTAAAATTAAGATTCAACTGAGTTTTCATTTTGACATTTTCGTAGGTGGTTGAAAAGAGAATTTTTAATCGATAATAATAATATAAAGAAGTTCAATTGATTTTGAACGAATTCAGATGATATAAACGACGTCTTGTATTGTTATTAAA
>JAQFYH010000561.1:0-12013 GCA_034694405.1 Scolopendrellopsis subnuda
GTATTTATTCTTGGGGTCAAAATTGACCCCACTTAGCATTCCGCGGGTGTGAAATATGTTAGCCGTGCGAGGGTTAACTTAAACACAAGGTTACTTGACAAAAATCTAATAATATTACAGTGAGTTAACTGTGGGAAAAATGTTCGCTTTATAATTACATTTTTTGAAAATTCATTATACCTACTCTAAAGAAATCAAGTTTTCAAAATTTTAAAATTTCAGGAAAATAAAAAAATGCTGTCTAGAGACTGATGTAACTGTAAGGAGCCCACAACCAAATTTCAGCTAAATCGAACAACGGGTGCCTGAGATATCGACAAAATAGCGCAGCGTGACTGTTTCGAACCTTGGACCGCTGTACCCTAGCATTAGGATATTCGGCGGAAATGAATGAGTATTATTGCATCATGCATATTAGAGAAAGAAAATGCACAGCATTTTCTTTCTTTATAATGTCAAGTATCATCCTCAGAAGAGCTTTTCATACTTTAAATTTTGGGATTTTAAAGCATAGTTTTTTTTTTCTAGAAACTTATTTAAAAAAAATTTCAATAGAATACATTATGATAAAATATATAACTCGCGTTTTTTACACATCATGTCAATTTGTTCTCTAATATTTGATTTTTACTGCATATCGGGCATGTTAGAATTTAAAATTGGCACAAATTATTACGTAGGTCCTATGAATCTCTAAAACACTTTCCTCATGCAGTCTTACGGCCATGAAACTGTCATTGCTAACTTCTAAGAACTTAAGAATTTTCTTTGCAGTACTAATTAATCATCTTCGTAACTTTAGTTTAATCGACCAGATCTGAAGTTTATCAAATTTGATACATCTTAAAGACTGATCCTGTTGAAAACATAATCCATTATCGAAAATACAATTAAAGAATGAATCCCTCGTTATTTCAAATAATAATTACGAAGTTTTTTTGAAAAATGTAAAGTAGCCAATCACGCGATTCTATTTTGGAATATCATTCCAACATGGCGGACCGATCTATTGTCTTTTTGAAAACATGTTAATTATTATTTAAATAACAACATTTTTTATCAAAGGGTGAGTAGTAATGTTAGATTTAATTTTAAATAATCTTTAAAATAAGCTCAGGTTGAAATAACGACGGATTCCTTCTTTAATTCTATAGTTTGAATGCCTATAAGTTTATTTCATCACTTGATTTTTTTTTAAATAAAGAATATTATTAAAATAATACTGAAAGTCAATTATTTAAACCACGCTGTGTAATCTACAGTATGTGACGCAGCGTATACCTGACTGTACCTGCTACGTCACTCCCTTTATCTCACACAGGAACTTTGTTTGTACCCCGGGCGATTTGAAGAAAAGACTAAAAGAGATTCAGGTGTAGTTGTGAAATGTTGATAATCACCCCAACCTGTTTGGTACCCCACCTTGGTGAGCTGCTAATTGATGGTAATCGAGGTCTAGCAGTGTGTTCCGCACTGCAGCTCTGTAATAAGAAAACAGCATGCAATACACCCTATGCAAAATTATTAGTTTACGAGTTTCACAGGGGTTTTCATAGTGGGATGCCGGATGTTGTGGCTGAATTGGGTTGTTCTAAAAGAGCACAAGGGCGCCCATTTATATGAACAAATACGCCTGTCGCGCCTTTTTATTTCTTTTGCAAAGGCGCCGAAAGCGCAAAATTAATTTGCGGAAGGGTTTTGGGATAAAACAAGAGCGCCTTTCGCGCTTCTTTTACAAAGGCGCCAAACGAAACTACGGAAGGCGCGACCGTGCGCCCAAATTCTATAATGCATTTTCAAGGGTACGGTACCCTTGCAGTTGCAGAGAAAGGAAGGCGAATGCACCCCCTTGAAGAAGAGGAGGGTGCAAAACGAATTTTTCGGGAGGAGCAACAAATAATGCATTTTTAATTTCCAGGGGAACCCTGTAGGCGTGACCTGTCGGTCAGCTTTTATCAAATTTGATACGAAAAGTTAACTTTTCTGATATCTGCACCTGGGTGCGATAGAATTTCAAATATTAACTATCAAAAAGCCCGAAAATGTTTACTATAGCTGTAATGACCAACTAAACGGTAAACTCCGAGTTTATCGAAAAAGTGCTCTAAAATGCACCAAATTTAACTCTTGTACTCTTAAAATTTTTTCGGGGGTGACACCCCCGAACCTCTTCAAAGTGCACCGCCGTTGGCGGTGCACAAGCTCGTCGCCTTCGGCGCCGTGCCCTCCTCCATAGTACTCAATTTCAACCATGAAATCACACCGTCTCTCGCGATTTCAAGTTGGGGGCGGAGCCGCCAAAATTATCTCTGGGACGCCAAATTACATGTGGGATGTTCTAAAAATAATTTCCTTAAGAAAACCCCTGGAGATTCGTTCAAACATAAAACTACGGTATATAAAAAATTAATTTCTATCGCTCACATTACATTCTCAGAATCGGCACCATTGCGATCTCTGTTTTCCACTGGCATGATTGGTGCCTCAATACTAAAAAACAAAATTACTTACTGAGTTACTTTACAGTATCGTAATTAAAATGCATACAGTACGGTATGCTTGATGATGCACCTACCCTGTATGGGTTCAGCAACGACACTAATAGAGACGAGTGGGGGTCTTGGTATCATCTATCAATTTTCGTTTCGTCTTCGAAGCGGATCGGTTTTGCCAAGGAGGTAAAGTTAGAAGGAGAGGACGCAATACTACAGATGTTGACAAGGAGCTATCTGGTGGGACATCATAATCGCCATATCATAGTGTTAAGAACAGAACGCGAGAGCATAATCCATTTCCACTCTGATACATGCAGGTGTATGCAGCAACAAACAAAAATTTGAATCGCCGCCTTGTGCCAAGTTAGCACTGACGTGTCTAGGGCCTGGTTTCGCGAGGTCGAGAAAACTCAGAAGAGTGTTTTCCGTTATTTTTTACGTCTACCTCTGTCTTTTTTGCCGGGACCCAAGGGGTCTCGGCGACGCAGGCTGACGAGACAGGCAACTCTCGTTCTCGATTCTTTTAGAGTCTCGCCCAAACCCAACGAAAACGACTAAGTCGACGTGCAAAAAACGGAAAAGAATAGTCACGACGTCACGAAGCCGACCCGCTTCTGAGACCTACTGAAAAATGCGATATTTAAACCAACAAACGAAGAATTCCGATTTCTCGACTAGTCTCGTGTAGTCTCGATGCCGATCACAAACAGCAAATTACGAAAGCAAACAGAAGTTACTATCTGGATACATGTAAGATTGAGAATACACCTACTTCTCATTTTCATGCGTAGCAGCTTGATTATCACCTGTAAAAGGAAAAATCCGTATTGCAAGTACTGTAGGCATACTAACAGTATCCTATGAAATAAACTTTGAATGGTAGAACACTTACGTCGCATTTGTAGCAGGTGCAGCTAGATGGTAACTGTGGGCAAGCTGATGAGACTGCATCCCAGATCTGAATTATAAAAATTGGAAGTATAAAAAAAAATGCAACGTATCATAATTACCGGCATGATTTACGTTAAGCTTATCTTATGTTAAATAAATCCGGTAAGTCACTGCACTGCATACCTCGCTGATATTGGCACCTGGCACGTAGTAAAATGTAAGGAGAAATTTGATTTGGGAAATGGATTGTTTTCAGTGAGTGACTGACGAACGAAAATGTTATACTTACTCGTTAGTAATTCTTACGCCTCCCATATCTTCGTCCAGACGTCTCCGTGAAGACACCTGCGGGAAGGAAAAAACACTCCGTTCGTTCGTAATCTACGTTATCACCCGCCTGTGTCTGAGAACAGCTTGGCGCATCTATGTCATCCTCCAAACGCCTCTTGCCATACTGTGAAGGACTAAGGTCTCCAAATAGACGTGGAATGGTGTCTTTCAACAGATACGTCTTGGTGAAATTCTTGTACTGACTGTCGGAGAAGTGATCCGATCAGATCTTGTAATTACCACTCTGGACCTGCACAGACTTCTCCAATAAATCAGGTCGACTGGCAACTAATGCCCACTGATCAGAACTGCAAAACAAACCAGAGAAGAAAAAATTAAACGAAATCACAAAAACGTACAGTTGTACACGAAAGGAAACGCACATGCAGCAGAGTGAATTTAAATTGTGGACAAAGGAGAGCTGCCGTAAGTAGGAAACTTTGCTGCGGTGAGGAAATTATACTGTATCGGCCACGTGTATAACGAATCATGGCACAAAATCAAAACGCAAACTGACATCAGTTTGTTGGGTCACGATCGCCTTTTATTTATCATCCGGCCAGTCCAACACTTCACCTAATATTCCGGCAACATGAATGGTTAAAGCCAATTAGATTGTGTTCTGTCCAGAGGACCAGAAGCATAAATAAGACACAAACATTATCATATATAAAAGATATATTTAATATTATAAAAGCTTATTTACAATAAGTGCATTTGTTGGATTAAACTTACGTACAGTTTTCAAGTCCATGTAACGATTTATGATTATATTTTATATCTGCTGTTGATGACGTGGCTTCAAATCCTTAACTATGGTAAATCGCTTGTCGTTGCCCAACCACGGGTTCGTCCCCGTGTGGGTCACTCCTGAGTGATCACATCTTGAAGGCGTGAGTCGTTTCTCTCACTATTCTCCGCTTGCCGGATCGGACTGGCCTTTTATAGGGAGTGCGCACAGTGTATCTCTAACGCTTAGGGTTGCCAACTCAGAATGGACAAATGCGCATAATAAACTTTGATCGTGACGTGATCTAAAGTGACGTCATACAAGAGTACTGCATGTGTGTACTATAAATCGTGTATGTATACATTCTAGAGAAATGCAAGGACTACTTTTATTAGGGTAACAATAATTGTTATAGGCATAACAATTATGTGAGTGTGAATCGGCATCTGATAGAACTCGCAGTATAGATCACTTTTCTCTCCTAAAATAAAAGTGGATTCTCAAAAATCCGCTAAAATAATAAAAATGAGTCAACAGGAGTCGTTGATTATCTAACTCAGTTATTGAACGCTTTAATACAGAAAACAAAATCTTCGTGTTTTCAATCGTGAAAAATATCAAGTACAGTACAAATAAAAAAAAAATGTAAAGCAAAACAAATCGATACTTAGGATTTTTCAATGGAAATCAACTATGTTTTTCCATTCACTTGCTCTTTCCCTCCTTATTTTAAAGCTTGGCAAAATCAAAATGCTGATTATCTTTATGAGATCTATAAAATAAAATTATTATTATACTGAACAAAATCGGAAATCTTTTCAAAAAAAAAATTTTTGCTAAATGTGAAAAAGAAAAATAAAGGTTTCTTTTTAAAGTTTTGAAACTCTCAAAACCCGAATGATACATATAAATCCAAAGTTTCTTTCTTTTTAAAGTTTTGAAACTCTCAAAACAAAAAATAACACAAATAAATCTAAAGTTTCTTTCTTCCTTCTTTTTCTAAACATGAATCGTGATTTTAAGTTCACTTGCGGTGGTCGTGACGGAAGGAGTATTTTGGAGCTGGGAAATTATCGTAATTTGCTTTCTCCACCTCCATCATACAGGCGATGAAATCGGCCTCAGCGAGATGCATTTCCTGGTGATAGAAGCTTATAAGTCGAGCGCACTGAATTTTGCAGGAATCCTCCCATGAATAGCGAAGGATAAAGTTTTCGTCGCTGAGACGAGGGCGACACGAAAAAGTTTTGTGGGGAATCTTCTTGTTTCCACAGTATGCACAAATCGGAACAGGTGCGTAGCAGCGTCTGCCGCTATGGCGCTCGAGGCAATAATCGCAAAACTCGTTCTTTTTCATCAGATCCGCCATTCTCAGGTGATGCTTGATGTCGTCCGAAATATGCACGTTGAAGTTCTGGATAGCAGTGGCCCTCTCGCTTTCAGTAGACGGCGTGACTTTCCTTGGAAATCGTTTCGGTAACTCGCCTCTAGCTGGCTGAGAGGGGTGAACGAATCCGGGGCTCTTGGAGCTAAAAGGGGGCAGGAACGCTTTGTACATCTTGGATTCCTTACTGAGAGCCATACTTGTTGATAAAAATCGTTTGGACGCAGGTTGTGAACCAGGATCTGTAAACATCACAGTACGTTTCTTAGACAAATCTAGCGGGCAGTCATTTGATAGTGACTCGGTTGTGACGGTGGACTGAGAAACGGTTTCGACGATGTCACGTTCTTTGTCATCTTGAAAAACATTCGAATCTAATTCGCCCAATTCCAAAATCGAATCGAAATTTATCTTGTCATCAAACTCTAAATCTGGCAAATCCACCTCGGCCATGAGTTCCAAAAACTCGTTATCGGTCAAATAATTCGTATCTAAATTATCCGTAACCGAAGGTTTAGAATCTTCAATTTTGTTAATCTTTGCACAAGTATCCATGATGCTTTGTAAAACTCGACAGAAATTTCTAGAAATTAATTCTAAAATTAATGTATTATTTCTCAAAACCTCACCTTTCGAATAAATGCAGTTCAGCGAACAATATTTCTGCGACAAAAATCTTCGAATTAAGATACTTTTCTGATTTCTTAACAAAGAAAATAACTTTTTAGTTTTTAAACAAAACAAAACCTCCTTTCTTCATACACTCAACAAAAAAAAACTGTGCAAGTGTCTGTGACGGCATTGCTTGCAATCAAAAATTACGCTACGTAATGAGTCTCACGTCTCTCTCCACCGTGTATGAGAGAGAACTCGTCAGCACACAGTGGTTGTGTTCGTAACATGATTGAGGGGTGATCCTGATTACGTCAGTGATCGTTGAAGAGAGTGGGGAAAATGAGAGCAAACAGCTCGCGCTGTGACTCAGGGAAAAAGAAAAGACGTATTCTTGCAGTGTAGGTTTTGCATCTAAAATGAGAATATTTCTTCTCTCTATACTGGGTGATCGTAATCGTTTGATTTAATCGGCATTAATCTGACAATTACTTCTCTACCTCTAGAATCTGGAAAATCATCGGGATTTCGATCAACAATTATTACAGTTGATTTAGAACTTTCGATTTTTATACAAAAAAAAAAAAACATGAAAGTTGGGAGCTCTCTATTACTTTACGAACTTAAATCGTAAGCAAAAAATAAATTTTCTCTATGGTTTTACTCTATTGAAATTAAAATCTTAATTAATTTCACACTTTGCTATAATCACGCCATTTATGCATCAGCACTAAAATTTGTGAATTATAGACTTTTAATTCTGCGGAACCATTAAAAACCGCTCTCGTTATCTACGGGTGTACTCGTGCCGTGTCTACGGGTGTACTCGTGCCGTAATAACTATCACAGGACTGATGATAAATCGTATCCACAGATCCAACTATTTTTAGGCTTTAATCGGCACTAAAAATAAACTAAACAAAGGACGTTTTAATCGAACATTCCTTTGGGCTCAATTCAATTTCTTGAATTATCTCTTTTGCTCCTCTAACTTATTTTTATCCCTATTTCTATTTATAAAATTCTCTAATTCTTTTGCCACACAAGTCGCGTCATTGTGTTTTTATTGACAAATTAACTAAAACAAACATTCTCTATGCTCCTATCTGTGCCAAAAGGAAATATCTTTCGACTATACCAAAAATTTACTTCTCGTACACTGTCTTACCCGTCTTTTTAAATCAAACAAAATAAAAAAAATAGACATTATTTTTCCCATCATTGCAACTCCCTTATCTTTTTCTCCCTCAATCGTTCACTCGATTTTTGCGTTAAACAAAAAATCGTCATATTGTTACGTGCATTATTATCAACTTTACGTGAATGAAATATCTACTACGGATCTCAAAACAATCGTTTATGATAGTTTGCTTGTGCCTTTACTCTTATACATTCTAATCTCTATATAGCCATTATGGGTTATTCGATCATAAATCGGATCTCAATCGTTTTTTTTTTTATACTAGATAGCTAGTTCTAATCAATCGGCTCTAATCCTGTCATCTGCGCCAAATTTATGTTCTGTCCAGAGGACCAGAAGCATAAATAAGACACAAACATTATCATATACAAAAGATATATTTAATATTATAAAAGCTTATTTACAATAAGTGCATTTGTTGAATTAAACTTACGTACAGTTCTCAAGTCCATGTATCGATTTACGTTTATAATTTATGTCTTCTGTTGATGACGTGGCTTCCATTCCTTGACTGTGGTAAATCGCTTGTCGTTGCCCAACCACGGGTTCGTCCCCGTGTGGGTCACTCCTGAGTGATTACATCTTGAAGGCGTGAGTCGTTTCTCTCACTTCGCTCCGCTTGCTGGATCAGACTGGCCTTTTATAGGGGGTGCGCACAGTGTATCTCTAACGCTAAGGGTTGCCAACTCAAAATGGACAAATGCGCATAATAAACTTTGATTGTGACGTGATCTAAAGTGACGTCATACAAGAGTACTGCATGTGTATACTATAAATCGTGTATGTATACATTCTAGAGAAATGCAAGGACTAACTTTTATTAAGGTAACAATAATTGTTATAGGCATAACAATTATGTGAGTGTGAATCGGCATCTGATAGAACTCGCAGTATAGATCAGATAACTTGTATCCTTCATGGGTTTTGGCCGTTTTTTCGCTTTTGCCGGATTTTTGTTTGGCGAGGCTTAAAAATGCGTCGATTTCCCTGTCGGCCATTTTTTTAATTATGGTGGGATCCGACTGGGGGCGCTCTTTTCTCTGTACGACTTCTGCGTACGAGAGAGAATTAATCGGAAAGGTTCCTGGCCTCTAGGACCGGGATTCTCTCCGCAGCGGCCTTTTCCAGGGCCATTCTCTCCCTTATAACAAAAGGGCAACGGGGGTCCCCTGCTTTGTGCTGGGCTTTGCAGCAGGGGCATTTCGGAGTTTTTTGGCACTTGGCGTGCTCGGTGGACCCGCAGGTTCCACATCTCTTTTTACTATGGCAGCTGCGCGCCGTATGACCAATACGGGCGCAAGTTGCGAATGTTGCCGGTTTCGGAAAGTAAAGATCCGTTTTAAAATTACGTCCAAGGACGTAGAATTTTTCTGGTTTTTTGGCCCCCGCAAGGGTCACCAGAATAGTGCCGGTTTTATTTCCTTCTTTGTTATTGGAGCGCCTTACTTCAATAACAACAAGGTTTTGCGGAGCTGCTTCCTCCGCTATTTCTTTCGCCTGAATGTCGAGAGGAACACCGTGCAGAACGATTCCGACAGTGCTTGACTCGCGCGCCATCTGTGTTTTCACAGTGTTGCCATTCATCGAATTGATTTCCGCCACTTTGTGCGCGGTTTCTGCATTTTTGCAGGTGATTTTTGCGACACCCCTCCGAGATACAGGGTATCCTTCGAGGTTGCCCATGTCGCCGATCTGCGCTTTGAGAAGATCGTGAAGAGGCCGTTGGTCTCTTTTTTTTTCCCATTTTTAGAGATATTTTTATTGGCCACCGGGATAAGCACAACTGTAAAGTTGGCAGCACCCTGCGTGTCCATGATTTTTATGTGGGAGTGGCAGTCAATGTTCTTGACAAAGTAATCTGCCTTTTTGCTCTCCACTTACCCCTGGTGTCGCTTTTTGTGACTACCAGTGTGCCTGGGTCTGACCGGCGAGAAGCCGTCTCTTTTTTCGTGCTTTTTTGAGGGATCTATTTGACCCCTCTTAGTGTTGCCATCTTTTGGCCCACTTTTTGCACTTTTATCCTCATTCTTTCTGATAAACTCGTTATCATTCCTCTTAACATTCCTTTTTGGGGGATCTTTTACATCCCTTTTAGTGCTGCCATCTTTTGGCCCACTTTTTGCACTTTTACCCTCATCTTTACGAATGAACTCTTTATCATTCCTTTTTTCGTACTTTTTCGAGGGATCTTTTTGACCCCTCTTAGTGTTGCCTTTTTTCAGGCCACTATTTGCACTTTTTTGCATACTCCTGCTAACTGGAGTTGCCTTCACATTTTGGCTCTGAAAAGAACCGGTGGCAGCCTCGCTAACATCTGCCTCGTTTCCATTTTGCGACACATAACTGAAGCTCAAATCGGAGTGAAAAACTTCCGATTCGCTACAACTAGCGCTGCGAGAGGACGCAGCAGAGAAAGATCTCCGGCTACTGGAGCTTCCTCCAATAGTTGGGTCAAATTCCTGCAAAACATCCTGCTGGGAAGGTGCATCGGGGAGAGACCTCCGGTTTCCGGATTTAACTCCGAAAATTGGGTCCATAACCTCGAGCGCATAATTACCTCCGTCGATGTTGTCCCGATGGGCGGCCTCCCCTCTCAGGGTTGTCCCGCCGGCGGGGGCCCCTCTCGAGGAATCCCCGCCGTCCGTCTTAGCGTTGGGCTCAGTGTGGGTAGCACTAGCCTGAAGGCCTTTTCCTCCCTTTCCTTTTCTGCTCCTGGTATTCAACGATACCGCTTCGATTTCTTCCATGGCGAAGACAGTCAGGATTGAACTCAAAATTCTGCATATTAGCAGGCAAACTTGCTAGCTGTTCAGCCACTCAGCATCAGCAATATACTGTATTATTATTATCCAATACACAATGTAACATTTTTAATTTATACTCTGTATTATATAATCGCTAGACGGATATTTCATTTCAAAATGAGATATTAGCGTATATTTTTACTAACGAAGTTTCTTGTTTGGTAAATTTATTTGATATGATAGCCTAATATTAACGGGTATATTTATGTCTAATTATTTAGAATGAAGAACAAGGAAGTTTAGTACAGTAAAAGTATCCTGGATATCAAAATACAGTTACATTTTGTAAACGAAAGTTAATGAAAAAAGACAGTTTAACTAGTTTATAGCGGTCAAAATGAACGCTTCCGTCGTTTGAGGTAAAAAAAATTCCCGTCATTATAGTGTTAAAATAAGTTTGAAATATTATAATAAACTTCGCATAACTTAAACTTACATTGTCAGTCAATAAAGGTTTTCTCCTGGTATAACAATCTATCTCCATAAATATATTCTGACCGGGGTAAAAGCGACATCAATCGACCACTAAATGTGCGCCTCAGGATCCCTATCACAGTGTGCGTCGGGCCAAATTTGATGCTCTGCCCGATGGACACAGTTTTAGAGGTCTAGGCCAGTGGTTTTCAACCTTTTTGGCCCACGTCCCATCTGTCAAATTTTTAAAACTTTGCGACCCACTCCACTAGTAGGGGGTCTGGGGGCGCGGCCCCAGCCGCCGGAGGCAAATTTTTTTTCAATGCAAATGCATTTATAAGCACTTCGGTTAGGAAATATGTACTTTTTGCCAGTTTTCGGAATGAACTTTTTTGAAATTGAAAATAATGTATAATTATATATTTTCAAGCACGCTGACTGGAAAAATTATGATTTTGGCAAGATTTTTTTGGAATTAAAGTCGAAATTGGTGCACTTTTAAGCATTTTTACTCTTTTATCTAACCTTTACTTGTTAGGTCTGAGACTGCAGATATATACCGTATAAGAAACTGCGGTCAAGTAAATTATATTTCAGACCTACGCGACCCACCTAGCAACCCTTGGCGACCCACATGTGGGTCGCGATCCACTGGTTGAAAACCACTGGTCTAGGCTATATTGCTTTAAAATGCATCTTCCATATAGATAGGCCTACTTCAAAAATCTATCTGACCAAAAACTATACGACGAATGCTAAATTTGTGGGTTAAAGTAGTCGAAAATGTATTATTATTTTCTGAAAAATTCGAAGAATTTTCTTGCCAGAGACTACAGCACAATCAATAAATGTTTTTAATAGAGGCTGATAATACTTAAAATATTACATAAAAATGCTCTAAAAGACTTCAATTATAAAAAAATTTCCGGTTAATAACGATAGCACAACAAACTCTGATTGATATTTTTTTTTTTTTTTTTTAAAAAAATAATGCACCTCTTCAGACTTAAATTTCGAAGAAAAATTGTCTAAAAACTAATTTTCCCAGCTAAAAATGCTTGAAAATACGCGTATGGTATATTAAATATAACCTATCATTTAAATTTGTAAAAATTTGTGGCACAAAGAGTCAAAGAACAGTTTTACCACTAA
>JAQFYH010000562.1:0-12013 GCA_034694405.1 Scolopendrellopsis subnuda
TAAGATGATACGGGCAATGTACTTAAGAAAACCTATCAAATAAAAAAAAAGTTTAAGAAAATTGAACAAGTATTTACCGAGATTACCTGGGCTAAAGTTTTTAAAATTTTAATATGGGAGCCTATGGGGCGAAGTTCCCGCCATATCAAAATGAAACGCAGTCTTAATCAGAATAATACCTAAGTTACAGTATCGATTAATGACAAATGGAACGCAACGGACGCGTCTCTCTATCGACATGAAACGCCGATAGTAATTATCGATTTTATAGGTTTTGTGGTTACACGAAACCCCGCGTGGACTAAGCTGGTTTTAAAATGCATTGTCTCCAATCTTTAACCAGAAAATTAAGCGATATTTAAAACATACGGTAATAGACGATCGTATTTGTGAAAACTTCTGCACATCTACTGTACGAGGGAGCAAGAAATTTAAAACAGACAAAACAATCGCAACTGCTGTAGTGCTATACTTTGAATATTCCTTTACAATAATTTACTAACTTAATGTAAGTCTGTGTAATAATTATTTCTAATTCAATGAGTTGCAAAATCTCTTCCGTATTGGTGTTGTTTTTTTTCCCCTCCTTCATCGATTATCTGCACAGTTGCTAAATTGATTGCAGAAATGAGCGTGTTGAATATTTTTAAAAGAAAAGATACTCTTTTTTTTTATTCAGTCAGCGAGATGACTAGTTAATTTAAGACTTAGTCACGGAAGTTGTGACAAATACAAAAGCACTTCCCTCTCTTATGTGTAAAAATGGAAATATTTCCATTTTTATTCACATTTATAGCTCAGCACGCGATAATCGCTTTTTGAATACGGCGTGAAATAATGGGACTCCGTCGCCGCCGCAGAACAGAGTTTATTTTTCATAAACTAATTGCGCGTCTGCATAATATTCTTTCTGCTTTTAAAAATCAATAAGAAGTACTGAAATAAAAAATTCTTCATTAACTTGACAGGCAGTGGCGGCTCTACGTAGGACAACCAGCGGGGAGACGAAATGCCTGCAAACACAAAAACTCCCAGATCTAACATTTTTTCTTATTTAGATAAGTTAGTCGGGAGTTCCCAAAATAGGTAATACCCTGTAAAAAAAAGCTCTATAATCCATAGACATCAAAGTTTTGAAAAATGAACTTAATATCTAATTTTTAAATTGATAAAAATATTTTAAAAATGTATAAATAATATTTAAAATTTAAACTTAGCCGAATACCGCGGTGGGACCCAACGCATCGTACCTGCCGGAGAGCACTCGCTATATATTCAATGCTAGCCTAACAGTTTGCCTGAGGACCAAAGTTGACGACGGATGGAGACACAGGTAACTTTTCTAGATTGATCAGTGTCACCCCCTACAACTTACTGTCTATACTCATAATGGTAATGGTTTCTTGTAGTTACCAGAAGGCATCCCAGGTGGAGGCACATATTCTGTCTTGCAGCTACAGACCCCACACCTGCAATGTTTAATGGAGGAGGTGTTTTAGGATCTCTCGTAATTGCAGCACTCCGTGATCGCAAAATACGTTCTTTCACTTTAAAAAAATGACTATTTTCGTTATTTTTGAGGTTTTCTTGCCTTAAAACCCTAAGTACATCGCGGCACGTAACACGAGGGCATCGTGACGATATGTTTCGACTATGGGGGATGCTGTGAGCAGTTCGAAAGGAGGGTAGTGTCGCCATCCCGTGATAAAGTCTGTCCTCGGCGGCGACAGCGTGTTAAGTGCGCCAACCATATAGTATCTATCAACTCTGACCGTACTGACCAGATACTGCTTATGCGAGAGTTTGTTATACAGTGTCCACCATCATGTTGGAAAAAAAAACACTGACTGTTATTAGTTCATATTGAACGTGGAAATATTATTTTTTCGTTTGATTGTTCTGTTCGATTGCCTTTTGTGTCAATGATTTTGCTCGGAACCTTAAAGGTTCTTTAAATAACTTCGTAAATTAGTCTTCTGAGATGTAAAATTATCAATGTCATGTTACATACGAAGAAGAAAAGTTAACAAATAAGCTCGTCAACATGCATACGTAATACTGCTTCTACATTATAAAAATAAAACTCAAAATGTGGGGTTTCATCTCGTATGGTGTCCACGCACTAACACAGCAGCCTAAGATAACAAACTGACGCGTGGTTCCAAAAAAAAAATAAGAAGAGAATACGCTCTATTTTTACCGCAATTTGTTTCTTTTGTCGTCAAATTCGAGAGGGGGGTTATCCCTTCCCTTCTTTTTCAGCAGTCTGCTGTTGCCTCGTGCTGTATTTCCGTCGACCAGTAATCTCAACATTTATTGGTGTCAAATTTAATTATCGTGTTTGAGCACGTAGTGTGTCGCAGGTATACGAAAGGAAAAAGGGAAAATTGACCAATGCCGTCAGCTTGTGTATATGACATCCAGCGCAGTTTTCCTATATATTCTGTTACAGCCCCTATTTCTTAAGGCTTTTATAATACATATACACATCAGTATAGAAGATATTCCTGGCAATGCTATTAAATTCGCGTTAGGTTCTGGGCTAGAAATTGTGCACATGGACTTTGGAAGCGCAGCTGGTGAATAAAGTCCTTCCTTCACTATACGAACCCCGTGTTATAACCGTGGTAACGCAACGCGACGTCTATAAGGGTTGTTTAGATTAAAAGTAAAATAATATTGATGCTATTAGATTACACTTCGTATAAAAGTTTTATATGAAAAATCTTGACAGTTTTAGGAAGAATAAGAGGTTTATAGCAGAAAACAGGGAATGATAGATGAAAGAAAGTTTTTTTTTTTAAATTGAAGATGTTGAAATTTCCAGCCCTCAGGACTTTTCAATTTGATTAAAAACCTTCAAAAGTAGAGTTCAGACTATTGTATACTCTGTACCCCGAAGACAAAAAATTCTTATCGGTTACTACAGAAGTAGATAATTTCCATCATTCAATACTGCAACATTGCGTGTTAAAATAAAATTCCTTCATTTCAAGACGTCGATCAGTTCTTGTTTAAAATTAAGTCACTAACCAAAAATATGCAATAAACCGTGGGCAACATCATAGTATACTGTTATATTTAGAAAATTTAATGACAATAGGACTAATTAGTGTGATATCATATGTTTTTGTTGCCATGGGGATCCAATAAATAATATAAATTCGCGCGCTCTCATTCGCCGAAATTTTTTTAATTTTTAAATCCCATCCAGTGGAAACAGAACAACTTTACGTCACGACTATTTAATTTATATCGTGATCCGCCATCTTGAATCCAAGATGGCGGGCGAACGCAGAGGATTCTGGGATGTCAACAAGCGATTTTGTAGGTCTTTCAAATTCTTGCAAAGTTTCAGACTTGTATCACAAACTTCGCTAAAAACCGACATAACTCACCTGACTAAATAGGGCTTATAATAAAAAGCCAAAAATCGCCATAGGAAAGGTGATTCACCGACAAGCAGTCGAGGAGGAAACATCGTAGGAGCATTGGTAAGTAGAAATAACATTAGAGAGTTTTGGGCATAGATTTCTTTGTAATATAAAATTCCATTGACTTATCATTAGATTATTTTGCAAAACGAAGAAGATTTGTGTAATGTTGGCTAGGCCTTGAACATCAGAGTCGTCAATGTTCAAATCAAGACTCGTATAGATAGCCTTGAACATCAGGGTCGCCTTTCTATTGTAGAGTAATTGCGTGTGTAGACAAATCCTTTTCTTTATTTTCTGGTATTTTTATTCATTTAATTCATTATTACTTTGTAAAAGGAAGATGATTTGTGTAATGTTGGCTAGGCCTTGAAGTTTGAACATCAGGGTCATCAATGTTTAAATCGTGACTCGCATAATAACGCTAGGCCTTGAACATCAGGGTCGCTTATTATTACAAAGTACTGTAATAAAAGCGTATTAGGGTTTTTGTTTAAATTCCCATAGTAAAAACTCTCAGGCTAATGGTACTTAACATGTTTTAGATGTTTTAATTCTTAATTAAGAAAATATAAAAAGAAATGTATATAATTAACGGCCAAGAAAGTAGTTTAATTTTAAAAAAAAAGCACATTTTATAAAAGTTATTGAATTAAAATAAGAAGAAATTGAAGCTACATCCCTAGGTTTATTCGTTTGTTTAACGATATTCCGGAGTTATTTCATTAACGTAAAATCCGTACGTAAGAGTCTATCCGTACGTAAGATTCTATTAGAAACCATAATTATTTAATATCGATCCTTAGAATATTATAGTTCAAAAAAGTGAACTTGAATTTTTTTTTAATCCAACGGAAGAGAGGGAGAGAAAGAGAATCAGGGCGATACGGTTATGAATATACACAACCGTACTGATCGAGATATGGTATCCGAGTGTAGGATTAATTGTTGTTGTTTTTTTTATTAGAGGAACTGTTACAGAATACACTAAGGGCTTACAATATACACTTTGAAAAAAAAAACGAGTGGTCACTTTGTCGAAACCAGTTACACCCAGTATGGCAGTATCTGGTCATACTGTTTCTGTTCATTTATTATTCTCAGAAAATACATGTGCATTTTTCTGAGGATAATACGTGAGGATAATATTGGTATAAATAACAACCGAAACAGAATAGTTGTTAGGACTTTGGTTGCGATTATAATGAGAAGTGGAATAAAGAAGGTCCAATTCTCTCATATTTCATTTGAAAATCAAACATATTACATATTAACGTATTCGTTAGACATTTTGACTAATATTTTGGGTTTCCTGTTTGTTGGCTATTGATACGCTTTATTCTATCTATAATCCCGATTTTAAAAGATTGAACATTTTACTCTAAGGGTGTAGAGGAAAACAATGGAACTTTTTCCTTTCAAGAAAGTACACAAGTTTACCCAGGTGGGTATTGTGATATTTATAACTTGGGTTGTGGAACTACTCTGTATAAGCGTTGAGCTACACACAGTCCTGGACTTTAATTTCGATGAAACGAGATACTACGTATAGTGTATTTATGTTGTATTTGTAAATAAATGACGACAAACCTTTATTGTCAGCTGGTATATTGAGAAATTTCGTACCCTTCTATCATATGTTATATATACTGACTCGAAATGAGTGCTTCATGGAAGAAAACACGAAATGAAAAAAAAAGAATGGTGTGAAAAATATAGAACATTTAAATACGAAAAGGTATCCAACAAGAATTCGTAATAATTGCGTTGACAACGGTTTTATTGCAGGAGAAGCAAAATAAGTTATTAATAACGTATCTAAAAGTCTGAAAATTGGTACAAGCCATCATTTTTAAAGGTTACAATACGAGTTCATATTAAATACTTCCATAGATAAGCGAAAAAATTCGTTTTCTCCAGATAAACTTTTATTTCGCACGAGTCAGTCTTGGCCTAAAACTGCTGAATTTCTCATATTGGCTGCGTAACAGATTCACCTATATAAAACACTTTAGATTTAATAAAACTCGACCTCCTACCGTCTCTCAAATTCATTTCACAAAACGTCAGGGCATCCAGCAGCAGAGACGCCCCATAAAAAGGATGAGTCTTAGATTGAAAAAAAAAACCGTGGACAAAGAAACGCGTCAAAGGGGAGAAAAAAAAAACAGGATGAGAAAGTACGGAAATTTTCTCGCAAGGTGCCATTATTTAGTCAAAGTTAACGAGTCAAACACGTGCGAATGACACACATCCAGCGCAACATGTATCAGAAGCCGTTCCCACCATTATTAGTCGACATCGGGGTTCATATGAAAAGTAACGGGAGTCTTTAGGACTTCGATAAACAAGACACCCCGTACGGAATAAACGACTGTGTACCTACATTTTCTCGTAGAGAGAGAGGTGCCTGTTGCCATGGTAATATTAACAAAAACATCCACCTTTTATTCCGTTACTGCTGTTCGGTGAATGAAGGTTTCGGTTTTCTCGTTAGGCCTTGCCGCATGGCTGAGCGAAACAATGACAAATAATGCAGTAAAAGGAGAATGATATAAGAGAAACAGTATATTTTATATCTTAGCGAATAGAAAAGCAGCGGGTCAAGAATGAAATCATTAAGAATTAATTCCAAACTAATTCCAACAAATAACTGTGCTACAGCTGGCGAACTCCAATTTGTCTCCTTTTGGAAATATGATGCTCACAAACGGGTTAAAGATGTTTACAGCATGAGTAGTCATGGCCATACTGTATTTATTTAGATATGGAGAATATTCTGCAGAAAGCTCGTTTTTCGAAATTTTGGCACTTAAACGTTGTTGCAGGAAAGTACTCGTACTGTTTAAAGATGTTTACAGCAGGTTATGAGTAATCATGGTCATACTGTATTTATTTAGATGTGGAGAATAAAGTGAAGAAACTAATATCAAATAACAACATCTCTATCCTCACAAGTCAGTTCTGTACGACATTTGTTTTTATTCTAAAAATTAAAATTTCCGACATACCATACAGAGAATCTCTCATTGTGCGCATATAGATCTTTATGTTTCCCGACAAAGTACGTTGTCCTTCTATCTATAGAAAGAAGGTGGAAATTATTATTATTATTCTGCAGCCTCAATATTTATCATCTACATTCGTACATGCAGTATAACAGACATACATGAAACTGTAATCATCCCGATAATGATGCGGCGCAAAGGTCGTGCTGCTGCTGCTGCATGGATATTATAATCTGAATCCTAGTACTCGCATATGTATCTCGTCTTTGAATATCATCTTGCAAACTTCATTGTATCCCTGTGTATTATTATTATACCGCATTCATTTGGACGGGGGCCGCCGAATAAAACGAAGCCCAGATAATAACGAACAAAGCACCGACGCAAGTAATTTATCAGACCAGCAGGAAATTTTCAGACAGCGTAGTTGTTGCGGTTTGATGTCTTAGAAAGGCCGGACCAGCCAAGTAAACTGCCTTTCATCGCTAATATAAATAAATATACCGTCCTTTGGATGCAACTTGACCGGCATTATCACCTCCATTACTATCGTTCGCTTTCATCTTTCAACTGCCTTCAACGTGGCCCCTAGAGCCCTACTACACCTGCACCGTTGGCTTTATATTATTATAGCGTATATATGCTGCTTCCCATAATATACAGTATAGCGTTATATATATATCTATATATACAACTTTCCGGACTGACCAATCCTAATCTCGCTCATACCTCTCTGTTTATATAGGATAGATAAGTGCGGCATCTCTTTTTCCCCGAACGGCCAAACTGTTAATTCCCTTTTCAACCTTGAAATTAAACCACGAATTATAGCCTAAACAAAATAATCACGGCGAAATTCCCTCAAGATTTTCTGTAATCATTTTCTAATCCCTTGACAACTTTCGATTTTCGAATTTCGGATTATCTGTCACGATGTATGTAAATATGTGTTCTGTTGATCTCATCGATTGAAAGTCCAGGAATGAAATAATTAATTATAAACACCATAAATAAAGGCAACTTTAGACACCAGGCTCATTTTTGGAGATGCAATTAAAATCCCTTTCAATTCTGTAGCTAATAATGTACCATTTTTCTGGTAACCTCAAACTTTGTTCAAAACTGCCACGCATAAAGATGAATATTCCGAAATTGCGATAAGCGGATTTATTAAACTAAGATCTAAAATAATCCAAGCAGATTTCAGTAGAACCCATGATCCCGGTTTTTTTATGCGCGCAGTCCTCAGCAAAATTGGCCATCTCGTGTGAAAGAGAGTATCCACTGAAGTTTATCGAGTCTGGGAGGAGAAAAACACCACAATAAACTCGCTATCTTTTGGGGGGATACGAATGCTGCGAGCCTAGGATATATTTCGGTCAAAGATCCCCGCGAGAAGCGTGTTAAGAGAAGTCAATGAACCATAAAATAAAATATATAAAAATTAATAGGTTGAAAAGACACGTACGGAGTATCGTAATTTGATAGAAAAAGTGTTATCGACTTGTCCACTGAATAATAGAAATCTGGTCCATCTATTCAACTGGGAACCTTGACATTTTTTACAGCAGTCATTTCCCTTTAAAGCAGTGAACAGAGAAGATCACATCAACTCAATCATCATCATCAATACTGATTAATTTTGAATTCATTTTCATTTTACAAGTGAAATTTCGAAGTGCTAACTGCTCACAAAATGTATCGATGTCAGTATCACGATATCTTCAATACACGATTCGGTTTCTTTCATTTAACATGAAGAATCTTTGCATTCGAACGATAAAGCTGTCGTTGCTTTTATCAGCAACTTACAATAACTCCGCATCGTCATTCACTGCTGGACACAGAGACAGAGAGAGGGGGAGGGGACCATTACGTTCTGACGGATTGATAATAAATGTGTTTCGTTTAGAGATTAGATAACCTCTGTAGACATATGCAACAACCTGAAACCGTCCAGATATTATGTGCGAATATACTGTATTATTTTAGATATTGTTTACAAGGCGTAGCTATGTACATAAATGGGTTCATTTGATGAGCTGACTTGCAAAAGGTGGTATCTTAATCATAACTGCTGAATTTCCACAAATAGCAAAAAACCGTTTTAATCTTAAAAAAAATTAAACAATTTTTTGGTTACATTCTTTGATAAAATGATACTTAATACGATTTAGAAACAATATATATTCTCAAAAAGTACATTATAATAATTCTTAATAATTTGTTATTTCGGTTTGAAGTTTTAAGATACCCCCTTTTGCACATCATATTTAAAGATACCTCCGTTTGCAAGTCATTATTCTAAAAACGTCATTCATTTTCATTAGACATTTTACCAATTAAAGATACCCCCTTTTGCAAGTCAAACTTTTTTAAGCTGTGAAATGAGCTTCTCCCCTTGTTTAACGTGGAAAATACGTTCTTTTGCACGTGATATAAGTGCTTCAAGGTGCGTCTATGCCTATAGAATAAGGCTAAAAGCTCAATTTTAGAAAATTTTAAAGATACCCCCTTTTGCAAGTCAGCTTCTTCATTTTCTGACGAGTGAGTGCTTAAGTTAGATCATGGTTAGATTCATTATAAAGTAAGTTATGTTACTTCTTGATAATGCCATCGTGTTATCAATATTCTTTGTAAAATACTCGTACCAAGCAACAGATATAATAAACGAATACAGCTGTAGGCAACCTCGGAGGCAAGATCCTGCCCGAAAGACTGTCCCGTCGAGTCCTTCAGTGGCTAAACTCTAATCGACAATGAGCAACAACAACAAAAAGCGAAAATAAACATATTTTTCTAGTTTGTCACAGAAATTTTCACCCCTGAAATGACACCCAAATCACGGCCAGTACCATAATTTTAAAACACTACTGCCAAAAAAGGTTGGCTGATTTAAACGACAGTAAAATGTTGTACAGTATATATGAAAGGGCCCCTTATTTCGTGCTTTCCGGCATTGTATTTGAGTGAAGCAGAGAAAACAACCTTTACATAATCAGGGGTGTATTTCGATAACGTATCCGTTGTAACATAGCGATGACAGGGACCTGTCGTGCGCTGTATTGTCTCATAGGCTTATAAACTTTCGTAATTTCATATTATGGAAGTTTATAAGCCTGTGAGACAATAACGAAAGCCATCCTATTTCAACGTAAATGATAAAACTGACGGAAAGTAGAATGCGTACTCTTCAAATTCATTACACCCGCATTTTGGTTTTAAAAAAATGCAGTTGAGTTTTTTTTATTATAATAAATAAAAATTTAAAACACATATCTGAATTATTTAAGTACATTTTATGTCAGTATAAAATAAAACAAAGCAGGACTAACATCAAGTGAAAGTACCGTAAAAAGGGAACAATCCACGCCTGCAGACAAGATGTTGACAGTGAGCTTATTGTAAACGTAATTTTCAAGAGTTAAAATTCACTATTCTGACTCGTTTTACACTGTTTTCACAAGTCGCCTTTTCAACCATCTGCAAACAAAAAAATTTTTCTCTTCTTCTTCAATTTTTAAAGCAACGCTAGACATTTTTCATCGAAAAACAGGAAGAAGAAGGAGCGATAACCTTGTTACGCGATCAAGTTTCTGTTCTGTTTCTCCAGTTACATTCCCCCCTCCCAATTCCTATTGCTCCCGTTGTTTGTGTCCGTCTAATGGAAAATGAAAAATGGTCTGATGTAGCGGTTTCACCTGTTGTTGTATCGATATCTATCGTCTTTTCGCAAAAATGAAAGGAAATTATCGATCGCATGACATGAGTCATATTGCTGTCTAGATAAACATATAACTGTCAATAAAAGTCACAAACTGGTTCGCCACCTTGGGCAGCACAAATGCTCGAAACATATTAAAATCTCTGGAGTAGAACTTTTGACAATTGCAGTGCTGCTCTCCCCATATACAGACGCCAGCAGAATAGACACCCATGTGGAATATTAAAAAAAGCTAAATAGAATCAGGGTCAGCTTTCTTGGTGGTAAAAAAATTATCCGTTATTATTTAAGTATAAAGACTAAAATTATACACAAATAACGTAATATTTTCTTAACATGACAAAACAGAAATAAACGTAAACTTACACGGCCTTGCAATGGAAATACCGCGATGGAATTAGTTTGTTTGTTTATTTGTTTCAATTACTGTAAGCCTGTAACCCCCATTATTAATCCTTCTTTCGAAGGGTAGTGGGGGCAGGGCGAATTAGTTATTATTTTAAAATATTATGATATACATCAGTATAAGTTTAATTGAGAATAATGAAAATGTTTTATTTTATTTTCGTACAAGTTAATTAAGGCTTATTTAATATTATAATTCATAATATACTGGAAAACTATTTTTTCGAAAGTAGGAAAATAGATGTGATTTCCACAGCTGCTGTGAAATACGCAGTTTCAGCACTGGTTGTTGTCAAATTGTTTTGCAAATCAACTGCGAATTTTAAAACTTGATAGTTCAGAATATCGAAATATTATACCAAGTAATTTCTAGCATTCAGTCATATTACTTCTTTTCTTGTACGGTATCGGTTTTTTTCAGTATGGTGTCGACGTCACATTTTAAATTATACGTCAGCACGAATTTGAAGATCAGCTCTCCATGTGATGTATAAAATATATTTTGTAACTTTACTTGGTGGAAGAAAAAAAGTTGAAAGTAGGCTATATAACTTCTAAAATATGGAAAGAAAATATTCAATCTCAAGTTTATTAACTAGGGATTTAAATTTCCATTAATTTTTTTTTTCGATTTTTGAATGCATATAAAAACGTGGAAACTGTAATCGCGAACTAGAAACCCTGGAGTCTGGAGTAGAATGCAACTTTAAATTGCACAATTTCGAAGCCATGATGAATACGAATCAATTTACCCGTCGATTCGAACAATCAATATGCAATAATGTATGGAATCTACAACGGAAACGCCACGAGTACGAAGTATAAAGGAAAATGTACTCTGAAAACGCGGCGTGTTAAGTTTTGAGGCTGAAATATTATTGAGTCTCAAAGGGCCGTTCTCACCCAGTCCACACGTAGTTACAAAGTATTTTAAGGTTGGGGGATCTTCATTTCAAGACTATACCGATCTTCCACATCTGAATTCATTGCGACTTGATTGGTCGTTCGATTACCAAGAACGTAACTCCACCATCCACTAAATTCTCTCTGATTGTCTCCCTCTCGCCTGTTTCATCAAAATCCTAAAACACGAAATATCCATTTTGTGTTCCACTCAGTTTAAAACGAATTAGCTCAATAAACCATTTGTTCGGCCATATGTTCCGAGCGTGACGTCAGGATTTTCTGGACAACTATAATTGTGACAACTATCAAGTTATAGTGCTTGATTTTTGAAGAATTTATTTTAACATAAACTTCAATTCAAATCGAGTTGAGATGTTTTTTAACAGCAAATTCTTTTATTTTCTTTTGACCAATAAAATATAAGAAAGAGTGGAAACAACATAAGAGCTACAATAATTCAGGAACAGCAGCTCTTTGCATGCTGGGCGCTGCCAGAAATTTTTCCAGGGGGGGGGGGGGGGCCGACTGGTTTTTCT
>JAQFYH010000563.1:0-12013 GCA_034694405.1 Scolopendrellopsis subnuda
GGCGGTTGTTGCGTTACTGCGCATGCGGCAAGTCAGAACGCCAGCCCTGGTCTGTAGCGTTGTCATGGAGACCCTTACTCCTGGTCACCGAACCCAAAAGATTGATTAGTTCGAGGTGAGGTATATCAGCCAAGGAAGATATTCCACATTTTGCCAGAATCAAATCCAGGATCGTGCCACAATCAACAAGAGCTCGGAATATTGGAATCCTCCAGAGAGTCAGGAGACGAAACGGCACGAAAATCAAGAAGAGACCGATCCGTCAATATGTCTTTGTCAACAACGAATAATCCGCTTCTTCGACAGCAGTTACAGAGATCTCCTGTTAATCAGAATTCAAACATGCGGAAATAAAACGAACTTACATAAGTAAGTAGTAGTGAGGTAAACCCTGCTGCTGTCACTGTTAAATTTATAATAATTGCGTGTTATCTCTGCTCGTAATTTAACGAACGGAGAGAGGGATCTTTGGGTTTAAAACAGCAGTAGGCAACACGCGATAGAACGTATACCAAAACACGAGAGTGCGATCGCTAAAAAATAAAAGAAGTCCCACTCCTTTCTGACGTTGACTCCACCTAGAACTCCTTTCTCTTCGTGGAAGAAACTTAATTAAAAACACTCTTCGTTTTGGGATAAATATCAAGTCTTGAGCAATAAAAAGCAATAACTTACATTTTTGACTACGTTATAATTTAGAGAACCACACACAGTCTGCCATTTTTATTTTTATGGAAATCTTTTCGTTATATAACACGAACTCTGAAAACCAGTTTTAGGAAACTTCTGGTTTCTAATAATTTATATGGATCAAGTAAAACTGTAAAAGTAATTTCCGGCAAGTGGGAAGAAAATCAATTGCTGAAGAGGACTCGATAATTTTTAAAACAATATCGAAATAATGTACGGTAATCGAATGTATCGAAGACCACTGCTATTAATGATATCTTAGTACCAAGAATAGGATAATATACAAAGAATACGGCACTCGACAGATTGAGTGTATTATGTTTTCTGTTCGTACGGAAAAATAATTTGTCAGAATGATATGGTAGATGGCGCACAATCACACGAGCGAGTTGAAAGAAAGAAAGAAGAGTGTACAGTCAATCAGGAGCTCGCGCCCCTCTAGCGGTATATATACAGAAAACATTTTTCCGTACGGAAAGATTATTTCCTGGATCACATTCTTTGTATATTATCCTATTCTTGGTAATACTCGTCAGCAGAGTAGCTTTATATAGGAGGAAAATAACGAGATTCTTTTAATTTTTCTCCACTCCTGCATTAATAACGGCACATGCAATATGAATGAGATGAAACCCGAGTCGGCACAAGACCTTTGTGTAAGGCGAAATTCCCAAATCAAAACTGCCGAATTGTCGGTATATATTTTTTTTACTCATCGTGGGAATCGGAAGCATGCAAGAATTGATTAATTCATCGCCATCTGCATTTGGGACGTCTGTCGGTTGCTTCTACAATTATTGTTCTGCAATTCCCAGGTCATTTTATTCTTTGATTTCTTTTGCAGTGACGATTTTGGCGCGATGAAGCGGCAAAATGTAAAAGCGGACCCTTTTTTGGGGTCGCAATATTTTTAAGAATGAATGAGGCGAAAGTTTTATCCATCATCCATGGGGTTTGCACGTGCTTGCGGCATCCTCGTCAATCAAAATAATATGGCTGCAGTTTTTATCTACAGTCCATCGAGCGGACACAATAGTCAGCTTTGTAAACTTACAGATTGCGGAGGAAACATTATGAGGGTGGGGGAGGGGGTTCCCGCCCGCATATGATTGTTAGACAAGGTGTCCAACAGTTGCAAAGATTCCGCTGATGCCGGTTCCCGCTTTGAAAGGAAAGCTCTGTCTTCTGGAAAAGTCGAGAAGGGAGTGACGTGAGATCGTAAAGATCTTGTGCATGTTTTTTGAAAGTTTTTTTTGCCTGAAGAGAAAGATGTTCATTCTAAGTTTTTGTATGTAAATAATCGAACAAATTAATGGATTGATATATTGTTCAGATAACGTAATCCGGTTGAGTCACGTGGGCTTTTACAATTTGGAAATAATGGATTTTTAAATTTGCAACATCATTGACGACAAACTTTTTCTTCCAAATTTGGGTTTTCAATCCTTAAAACGAAGGAGTTGCTTCTCGTCTTTTATACGGAAGTTTGCCCACGTATGCCATCTACACTCTGCCTGTTCAAATCTTGAAGACCCATCAGAGTAAAACTTTTATCATTTAATATTTCAATATTGATTACAAAATACAAGAAACTAACGTCGTAAGTTACAACTTACGTGATTGCGATTGTAACAGTAGGCTTTTGTACGTTTATGACGAATTAATAGCAACTCCCTTAAGCTTTCATATATTTTTTCCTACTAGGAGTATTGTACCATATGTAGGGAGAGTCGACTCAGTCGAGTACATTATGGTAATTACACGTCAGTGCAAAAGTAAAGCCGCTATGAATCTCGTAAAGCATTGTTTTCATCACATTATTCTTTATGAAGGTTATTTGGGTGGAGGAGACGGTAGAACTTCTCTCGAACAATTCACTTAACTATACTGCTGCTACCTCACTTTCTTCGTACTTCTTCAGAAGAAAAAGTGGCGAATGTCATTGATATCTAACGAGGGTCTGTATCAGCACTTTTAACAAAAGCTTCTGTTACTTCAAAATATAAACCTTGAAAGTTCTATATATTTTTTTATCAAGTTGAAAACGGTGTTAATACGTTCTATAAACATAAAGTTTTACTTTCAAGAGTATAATTATACGTATTGTTTAAAAAGGAAGCCCTTGTACACTATTCGACTATACTTAGCACAGTTAGAATCTTAAGAAAAAAACAAAGATTTTCATTATGGTACTTGAAGTCCCCCCGTAATCTAGTTGTTTATGAAACTCGATAACCTATGGCGGGAAGGGCGAGAGCTGAGTCTCATACTGTGAAAATGACGAACAGCCCCCTGGGAAGTTTTCTCCCGCCCTCGCCAGCAGATGCAGGAGCTACCACGATAAATACTGTTTGTCTGGCCATCATGGGTCCACGTGATGTACAGGATGCTCTGTTTCGGCAATTACAGATCTACCTCTGTGGGGTATACACACCGTCATTCAATGGCTTCCACGGCGGTATCTTTGGTTCGGAAAAGGCCCGCGCGACATTCCTCCAGGTGTCATCTCCACCCTCATCCTCGTAATAATAATACGACTTCATTCTTTTGACTCTTTTCGGCGACGTAAATATTTTTAAGTTTTTTTCCTCAGATATGTGCCGTCCTCAATACAGCATCGCGGGAGTAAGGGGGTGCGAACTTGTGAAGTCCGGTGTGTGGGTTGCTTGATGTCCAGCAGCTGTAGTTCGACTGCAGTCCGCAGTTCTCTGTACGCAATATTTAAATCCCGCAAAAGTTGTTCGAATTCGATAATAGAGAGCTTTAGCAGATTCGACGTAACGCTAACGTAAGTCGTAACGTAAACGTAACGTAATGAAGCGTTCTGAGTTTGCGCACCTTGGATTTTCACTGCAACCAATGTGCGCTTGCTCATGTGATTACGTTACGTTAGCGTTACGTCGAAGCTGCTAAAGCTCTCTAATAAACTCTTTTATCGTATAACCAACGCCAGATTTTTTTTGTTACCACAATCGTACTGTATAATACAGAAGTTCAAAACTTGACAGCTCTACAAAAATGATTTACTTGTACAGATACATTTCCTCAATTTTTTACATCGACGTCTCTGTTCTTACCACTTTTTTAAAGTCTTAAATGAATGGGTTATTTTTTGTAAAAAAAAACTGACGGTAGAGTTTTTGTGCCCACTCACGTTTAAAAATTCACCCTGTATGATATTGGCTGCTAGAAAATATGCTGGAGACTCTTGCAAGATAAAGCGGACGGTATGTGTAACGGGTGGAGTCACTACAAACCTTTTTTTTTCTAAGATAAGACTTGAGTAAATGGTTTGTCACATTTTATGTATAACAGACGCACATGCTCTGAGGTATAATGGGCAACGTTTACAATAAAAAGTGTCAAAGAGGTAGGTTTTGGCAGGAATTATTTTAAAAAAAAATATTGTTTATACAAGATCAGAAAAACTTAAAAAAGGAATAATTTTTTTTTTTTACATCGTTGACAAGACAAAATTATTTATTTAGTCAGACGCTAAAATAAATGGATCTAGGAAGATAAAAAGTGATTTTTATATAACTTTTTGTTTGGAAGAAGAGGATCGAGTTTCATCACGCCAGACGGGTTACAGTGTTTGGAAAAACTCTTTTTTTATCGTGTAAAATATAAATTATTTTTTTTCATCGCACATTTAATGGCGAAAAATATACTGAGCGTGTAAACTCTGAAATATTTTGAAAGCTTTTTTTCTTCGGGGCGTTGTTTACTCAAATTAATGCTTAGTATTTTAGTACTGTTGTCGTCTGGATTTCGTAAATTCAGGATCGGGTTACGTGGTTCCTGCTGGTTAGTATAAGATAAGAAGAAATCCTTAAAATTATTTAATTTTAATTTGCAAAAGTTGTAACATTGTTTCTGTAAATAAAGAATAGGTTCATCCAGCATGGGTACGTCAGGCAGGCTGTGTTTGTATTCCTGCACTCTCACCCCATCTCTTCTTCGGACCTTCTCTCGCACCTGCCGAGTTGTAGGGGATGTTGTGTAGGCCAGCTGCTAAGATTGTAGAGCTGCCAGCTTATAATCACAGCCTGATTTATCCAAAATTTTCTTTCTCTTTAACTTTTTTGATGGTGAAACCCTAATTTTTGAAGACTCGTGTTACGTTTATTCTTCGCGTTTCTCTTTTGGAAACGTTCTTGCTCTGCAAGCTTACGTGCGCATAGATGCAGCATTTATTTATTTATCTCTAGTAAGTTATAACTGGAAACTTTCCTGTTGTTCCTTGTTCCCTGTCTAAACCACCACAATCCCATGCTTTGGTTCCCATCGACTGATGAGGACTTTCAGATCATCTTCTGAACGTTAAATCCCTTATCGTCCAAAAAATACCGTCGAGGAACCAGAAAACTGTCAGGGCTATTGGTTACTTGGAATAGTCCAGAATAACTGAGATGTTTATTCACGCTAATTATTGTTTTGTGTCATTACTTTTTATGAATGTATAACATGGTTTTTAAAATAGGTCTTGGCCTGTAAATGTTGGAATGTTTTTAACTTAATTTCTTTTATTATTTCCTTGATTTGTGCTTTGATCATTAGCCGGTACAAGTAAATAATTAAAAAAAATTCAGTAAGAAACATTCCCATCGTTGGCAGAGTAATAATATTGATGAAGGATATAAAATAATCAGTTGAAAAACCTTCTCTATTGATGGTTGTTTTTTATACCTATAAAAGGGGATTATTAGTCGCCAAGAATCTCATTGACAAACACGCTATATCTAGGTTTATTAACTTCATGTTCTTACAACATTATAAAGGAACAAGATTAAGTGGAAGTCGATTAATTCCTGTCCAATAAATATAATCAAGGATATCATGTGTTTTCGAATTGCGTATCGAATATCATCGCGTTTATCAATCAAGGAAACAAGGATAAGATCGAATAAACTCTAGACTTTATCCACAGCTTGTTCGTCCTCAAGTACTTGGATGGTACCAAGAGCATATTATGAACAGGCGGTCATAGGCTCGATGGTATAGTTAGTTATTGTCGGCGCAACATACTGTATGAATCAGTATGTTCATAATCGAATTGAAGAGGAATTTTGTCTTCTCCAACAACCCTGCAAGTTAGATCCATTATAAACGTATTGTAACTTAGATCTTTCTTCTTCCACAAAATTACAATTAGCTTCCAACAACTTCTTTCGAACGATAACCTTGTCATCCTGATTGGATTTTTCTATCAACATCACCTTATGAGCAATTAAGATATAAAATTATTATAGTCACGGATATTTTTATACTAGTAATAATTTCTTGAATTTCCAAACAAGGCTATATTATTTACACAAAAAATAAACAGATAAGATTTTAATTTGAGTAATTACATCATTGTGAAGTGAAGCGAAAACGGCTTGTTCTTTTAATAATGTTGTTGTATTCAATGTTAATTCTTAAGAAAAGTAATATCTCTCTTGTAGAATCTGAGGCTGCAATTAGAATATTCTTCCTTGCAAAACGTGTTCTTCATTCTACCAATTACGTTCACAGGTTCAATAAAGCGGTGTATAATTTTACGCTACTCCGGGACGTAGTTTGGGAACTGATCCCTTTCTCTTTGTTTGTTCCATGCCTCTTTTTTTATCGTCTCGAGATCGCAGTCTACGAAGTGTTGAAAGCACGAAATCTTCTTCTGATGTATTCATAGGAAAAAAAAATAGTTGTAGGTATATTATTATAATGTGGACTGGATACCTATATACCTACAATATTGTTTTTTTTTTCCTTTTGCCCGAAGCTTTGCCCGTAAAGATCTTCCAAGTTTTTTTGTGCGATTCTGTTCTTTCCAATCTTCGTCTTGATTTAATCGAAAAAAAAAAAACCGAGATTGAAGTTTATTATAGGTGCGTGGCACGCATCTATAGGCATTTTTTTAACCTTTCCAAATAAATCTTTTTATCGGCGATTGTTTCTTTAAAAGACGTTTTGTCTTATCGCAGCTAAATTCCTGAATTGTTAATTATTAATTAAAATCAGATGCTTTGATCAGCTACCATCGGACAACCCATCAAAATGTGTTCTCTGCGATGTTTCCAGGAGAATGTTGCTGTTGATTAAAGTAGAGAACAGACTAAACTTATACCTCGTAAACTGACATGGAAAATTAGTCGAGAGAAGAGTGGCAGAATGGTAAACACGCTTGCCTTCTATCAGAGAGTTCGAATCTGGATTCACTTTCGTGTGGTTTTGTGCCTTCGTATATGGTTTTCTGTCTTGAATATGTTGTTATCAATTAAGTCGCAAGAAAAATCCCTGAAGAATGTATTCTTAATTTAAAAATAAAATTATTATAGAATCGTATAGGCCAACTTTTCACTTCAAGGAAATATGCAGGGTTAGGTCTATACGATAATCATAATAGGCTGCAGCTATCTTAATAAATTATACCGGGAACTGTTTATTTACAAGACACATTGATACTGTATTCTTGCAAAGAACTTATTGATGGTTAAGTAGCATTATTATTATTATTATTATCGTGGATATTACATGATAAATTCCTCTGCGGGCTGGTGCAAAGATCTTCTTCTGTTACCGCCTTTAATTCTTGACAAAGCTGTATAATATAGTTGCATCGGTTTTTTATATTACCATTATAGATTGAAGCTATCTTTTCTTTGCTTGACGAGGTTTTCAATAGGCGTCGTAGTATCGAACTGCGATGCAAAAAAAAAAGGTTCAAGGCCAAACCGACCGCCCTTCTATAAAAAAAATAGTAAAAACTTGGTTCATCAGGGTGGGATTGGTCAAGTCATGCACATCGAGACTTATTACAAGGGCTCGGAAGGGAAAAAAAATGCGATTAAACACTGATGCCAGAACGTAAGTTGGATAATGACATGTTGGGAGAAACTGCTTTACATCTTATTTATAAGTTTACTGGTACAAAGAATTCATTATTGCATAAAAAGGAATATTATTTATATAATACAGTGAGATAATGTAACTGAACCACAGCAGTTTTTGTTGTTTTTTGTTGTCTGCCAAGTTCAGGTGGTGCATTTGGCACCCCCTGCACACTCGCAAAATTTGATTTTTTTTTCAAATCTTGGGTACGCTTTAATTAAATAAATAATCCGTTTTTATCCTCCGCAAATGCATCATTCTACGTATTATTCGTTTCTTTATAGAACTGTAAGTATTTTAGATCGTAAAATTTAGCGAAAATTTCAAAATATGGCAAGAAGTCCCGAAATTACGATAAGATTGGCAACCCTAAGAATGCACACCCTGAGATGTTGGAAAATCGCAACTGCATAGCGTTACGTTTTCGGGAGCGTGAAAGAAGTCGAAATGCGGAAACGAGACCCGATGAAAAGAAACCGCGAATTTGTCGTTCACCTTCGAGAACAAACTGTTGATACTTTCGAATTGAAAATTGTCCGACATGACGATTTCTAGTAAATCAAACATTCGGTAAACTAATAAATTTTTTCTCTCTCCGATGATCTGTCTGCTCACTATTTTTCAAATCGAGCGCGTGCTACGAGAGGAGTGCTGCCAAAAATATCGCAGTTCAACTTTCATAAACGTCTTTCGTGACCAGTCTTGTTTATTTATCTGCAAGCATTTAGTGTCAGTTTTTTTTTTTTATATTTAATTTTGATAACGCGCGTGTAACGCGTTTGATATATTTTTTACGTGCGCGCGTTATTTTGCGGTGTTTTACGTAATAGAATGTTTTTGAAATTTTATCTTTTTGATTTGAGTTTGACCGTTGCCTTTCAGGCAGACAACAGCAATTTTGTATCCGTTAATTTTGAAGAAATTAAACTTGTTAAAATTGTTAAAAAAGCCGAGCTTTATTATGAAGTTAATATTTACAAGCATCGGTAACAGTTATACTGAATAGTAGATATTTTTTTAAAATAAGGTAAAATATTGTAATATATTTAAACTCAGTAACTTTTATGGTAACTCTTAAAGCAAGATAAAATGGTGTTTGTTGTCAGTTCACCGAGACGAAACGGCGACGAATCAGCAATCACCGAATTAATCAAACTAATTTCGAATTATTTATCATTGCGCGTGATTCATTGCTACTCATATTGATACGAAGCGAACATAATGTTTAGTATATTATACTGGGTAATATGTTGGTTGCACCGAGCCATTGTAAATCAACAGTGAAACTTCGATGAGAATACACTGCAACTCAAATATGAGAATCACAAAATCGTTACACCACGTCTCGTTTCCTGAAGTTCAATCCATTGCATTTATTTTTAATATATTTTAACTTTATATGAGTACAGAAAATTAGACAAGAAAAAAAATACAACTTCGGTATAGATATCGGTAATTTCAACTGCTAAATTTCGTAACTTTTCTCGAAGTGTCAGCTGGTCTGGGTTTGCAAAGCTAAGCGCTTTCATCCAGCAGCAGATAATGAATCCAATAGGGGGTTTCCGTCGTCTGCGAAGCGATGAACCAGGCGGATAACTTCCGTTACATGTTAAAGTACGGATAATAAGATGTATTATATGTTAATATAGGGGACTCTTCTGAATTCGAAGATAGTCCCAATTTAGCATCTACAGGTAAGCATAAACCACTCTGAAATCTGGTAGTGCTGGTTCACAAGTACATCAGGAACCCATCAGAAGACCTTAAGCCAACTGTTCGATGTTTCTGGAATAGTTAAAGACAAATACTCCACAGTATTGACTTTGGAAAACCATATCCTTTATTTTACAATGTACAGGACTGTTCGCATAATCACCAGTTCTCTCCATCACTTTCCATGAAAATAAAGTTCTTACAATAGTTTATCTGGTGGATTAATGGAACGACAGCCAGACCATAAACAAACAAATTCCCCTAAAACCAAGGTTAAACATTTTGTTTACCCCAATGGGGATGAAGACTTCTTGGCACTCCTCCAGAACGTGGTACCGGGAGGTGGTTTCCGTCCAAAAATAGATGTTATTCTAACGATCATACCGGGACATACTCGATTGTTCAAAGATGGCAGCGGCAATTTGGATTTCGCCCTGACCAAGTCAGAGTCCTCATCCTGATGGATCCTGATAGATTTAAATATTTATTGCAGAAACTAAGCTTATATTAACATTTTACAAATTCATAATTTTTCGACCTGTTCATTTAGAAAAGATTAATAGTTAAATGAATGAATGCATCAACATGTTTGTTACAGATGAAAACTCCAATGAAACTCTAAGTAATCGATGGTTCGGTTGGACGGGCTGCAACTTTTTCACTTGTTTTGTTCCAAAAATGTTCAATGTCAAAAAGAAAGGTTCAGACACAACTACAACAACTACAACTACAACTACAACTACAACAACAACCCAGAAACCTGTGATTATCCACAGCAATAAAGACTTTACGTGGATAAACTCCGGGAGAACACTGTCTGAAATAGGATACACGAATTGGGCCAGTGGAAAGCCAGATGGAAAGGAGAATGGAAAAGCATGTGTGGAAATCCTAAGTAGCGGAAAATGGGTCGACAGAGATTGCAGTAAAAAACAAACTGTGTTTTGTGAATCGCCACAATAATTGAAAGAACTCACCCCGTTATAAAACTGTTCACAAGTGCTTCTAGAGGATTTTGTTCTAAAATATTTAATTAACGTACGGTATATTTAAGATAATAATAATAAAGTGTATATTATTTTTTATAAAATAATATTTTCAGACGTCATCATTACGGTGTCCGGCAACCAAGATACCCCCTTGAAGACGTTGGAGATTACAACGTTACTCTACCCGATGTTGTACAGTACTATCGGAAGCGACAATTTAAAATTAAAAGTAATAAGTGAAAACTTTGGAGTACACAAAAAAGTTTTATACCTAACATTGTGACAGCGAGATTTATCCAAAAATACGTTTATTTTTCGTCCAAATATAAATCCACCGCGATTTATTTTCTCTTCATTTTTCAACGACGCTCACGCGGCAAATTTGATAAAGACGACCGATACTCGGATATTTTTGAAAATACGGCAGCGAAAGCGGCTGGACTGTGTGCGATCACCTTGAGATTTGAAAGGAGTCATGCCATATTTTCAAAGCTGTCATGAGAATCGGTTGTCTTTTTTCCTGCAACTTAAAATTTCATACTTGCTCTCTTAAAAAATTAATTTCATTATTAAAACTTTATAAAAATGTACAAACATATATATAATTTTACTCAGGAATGTTGCGAGAATGGAAAAAAAAAATTTCAGGCTAAAATAAGCAATAGGAAAAAAGTTCGTTTTTTTTAAAAGTCGAAAACTTAAAATGCAATTTTTTTTATTACATATTCAAATAGTGATACAAATTACGAACAATTCAAGATATAGTATGTTAAATTTGCTCCAGGGGTTGTGGAGATGTACGCATTTGAAGTCCAGGGGCCTTTAATTTTCGAACAGACTTTAGTCTAGTACTGTACAAAGGATAAGCTTACTTGTTATAAGCGACCGAACCGACGTGATTTCCTGCGATGCCGCTCATTATTAATCCCCGTAGTTCCGGAAAGTGGTCCGCAATCAAATGCAGAACCTCCAAATCGTTTTCAAATGTTCCGTTGTGGTTGCTGATGTCCAAATACAACAGCGAATCTAATCTTGTGAGATCTTTGACGCCGGAAACCGTCAACCAACTGCTTCTCGACACATCCAGCACTTTTAGATGACGAAACGAGGTCGCGATGGTTCTGCACATCCCGTCGTTCGATCTGAAACTCAAATTCAGCATCCGCAGGTCCTCGCAACCTCTGAAACAGTCCAACATCGCTTCCACGTGGAATATTCTTTCTAACTTCTGGCCATGGGCGTCTGCACTCCCACCGATGGCAAACGAGAGATCCTTGAGTTTGGGACTCAGTTTGGCGAGAAATTGAGCAAAATCCACCGGATATTTCGTCGGATCTAATTTCAAATCTTGTATCAACGTTTGATCTTCAAAAATGACGTCTCTCAATTTGCGATTAACTCTTGCGACGGTGAGTAACTCCTTCGTTTCCAGAAAACGTAAAATCATTCGCAGTAATTCGGGTAGCAAATCGTCGAGTGTTGAAATTGGTCTTTCTCCGGCAATCAGTGACGCCATAATCTCGGTCTTTAAATCGACTGAAAATAGAGGTCTAAATTACTCTCAAATAATTATAAACGTACTTTTCTTTAAAAAGCGACAAAGATACGAGGAGAATGCATTGTACCCTTAAAGAGAATATATGCTGACAAAATGAGACTTAAAAATAGTTATAGTTTGGATTTATTTCCATAAACATATGTGTGTTATTAATTTATTCCATTTCTGTCATTATTAAATCTTTATTTAA
>JAQFYH010000564.1:0-11999 GCA_034694405.1 Scolopendrellopsis subnuda
GAAATTCAAAGGATAACTTGGGATAGCAAATATTCTGCAAGATGTTTTGCAGAAAACTGCAAAGAACGCGACGATTGCAAGCTTGTTTAGATGTTGCAGGAGAACATTTAACCTCTGTCAAAATAAATCACGTTTGTTTTTATTTAAACGTTGGCAACTCTCTGGTGTTTACATTTTATCCGAACGTCAAAATAATCCCATCTGTCAAAACGAAGCAAACGTTAATGGGTTCGGTTTTAAATTGAACTCCCTGTAGTAGAGAGATTCCCCAATCATAGACGCGCCGCAAGAGATCGACAGGGGTTTTAACACCCATCGAGGCTAGTGGGTTAGCCAATGCTTTTTACGCTTCGAATTCTTGCAGACCATGTTTAATGAATTTATGTTTACCTCCTCCACTGCCACCGCCGCCTCCTCCGTAGCCGCCACCGCCAGAACCGGATCCTCCTTGGAAGCTTCCGCCACCACTTCCTCCCTGATTCCAGCTTCCGCCGCCACCTAAAACAACAGTTTCAAATTATGCTCTTGGACGCATGTCGCCTGCTTTGCTCACGAGTTAGAGAAAAAAATCAATCTGATGACGTGAATGGAATTTCGCAGCCCATCCGACCAGTTAACCCTCCCACTGACATGGACTGTTGAGTAAATAAAAAGAATTCTTCTTCAGGGATCTTGTTTTATGGAGAACCTCCTTGGCCACAGTTCTACAGTTACTGCCACCTCTACAACAGATTTGACACTGTTTATACGGCGGCCTTACATTATCAAAAACAGCGATAGAATAAAAGACGTGAACCCCGGCAACCTTAAGACTAATCAATCTGTTTGGAAGATGTCAGCAGGAGTTTGAAGCGTAAAGAGGGTAATTGACTCTGCTTACCTCCTTGTCCTCCTCCTCCGTAGCCGCCACCGCCAGAACCAGATCCTCCTTGGAAGCTTCCACTACCGCTTCCGCCACCACCACTTCCTCCCTGATTCCAGCTTCCGCCGCCACCTATAAAAAAAGCTCGACTTTTAATTCATTTCATAATGCCATTCCAGACCAGAAGTAAAATGGAAGTAGTCCGTGTGCGATTAATCTCGATTCGATTTTCGTTTAAAGAATTTCAGAATGGCTGGGTTCTACCAACGTCGATTAATGCTTAATCGAAGTTGGCAGAACGCAGTCTTAATACCCCATTCTATGAGCATGAAAATTTTAAAAATGTTGCATTACCTCCACTTCCACTGCTATATCCACCAGATCCACCAGACTGACTGTTGTATCCACCAGAGCCGCCGCCGCCGCTCCCTTGGCCGCTAAAACCTCCTCCTCCTCCTCCGCCATAACCACCTCCCCCGCTTTGACCAAATGAGCTGGATTGGTTGGAGCCAAATCCTCCTTGACCACCTCCATAATTGCCCTTTTTATATTATTAACAAAAAAAAAAAGTCGACAATATGTAATTAACTTTTCTGAAATATAGACTAAAAATATATTTAGAGAGGCTTGCACAAAAGAATACTATGTTTCTAGATTGCCGATCTGCAATGGACCAGTTCATTTTATGAATGAGGGGGTATGTACTGCAAAATCTCAATGTAAAACGGTTAAAAAAACCTCTTATTTCTGCGGGGGGTCTGGGAAAAAGCTTATTATTTCGTTATTATATTGATTTAGGTAGAAATGCTTACATAAAAGAGTAAAGGAAGGCAAAGTTTTTATATTGGCATAATAAAAAATTACATTTTAATTCAAATAATAAGTGAAATAAGATGTTTTTTTTACGTTTTTACCCTTTTTACATTGAGATTTTGCAGTACATGCCGCCTCATTCATAAAATGAACTGGTCCATTCCGTAGTTTATAACAAATCCAACAATGGAATTCGAACCAGGCCAAGGACTGAGGAATTGCGTGCGTATTACAAGATAAATTTGATCAATCACCGAAAAGAAATTTTCAGACAATCCTACTGTATTTTAAAGTACTATATCAGCAACAATGTTTTTTACGCAAAAAAATATTGTACGTTAGTAGCCTAACTATTAAAAATGAATTTCTACAATGTTAGAAAGAAAAACGAAAAGTATTCGAAAATACGCCAATAATATTTTTTAACCAAAAACGAAAATAATGTAATAATCCGAACGCAATTGATTCTGCGGTATGTACGGACTTCGTATCATATCCTGTTTGTGGCATTCTGAGTAGTCAAGTGTAATATCTTGACCTAAATACCGAAGTTGATTATTGGAAAATATTCAATTTTGAAACCAGTATTAATGCTAGAGGAAATACAGATACAGAAGTATTTCCTATAGTCTACTGTATTCTAACGTTAAATTCTCAACTGATTAATCCTCGTGATCCTTTCTACTGGTGTATTTCTCTACGGTACGAAGCATTCTATTCTCTACCTACAGTAGTATTTCTCTGTGCATGAAAATAAGACATAGTTCGGTTCAAATAATTTCACTACTCTGTACATGACTGATACGCTGAAAAGATTCTGGAGAAATGTGTCTTCTTATTTTTAAAAGTCTTTTTTATTTTTTTTTTATTGCCAGATTATCAAAGTAAAAAATAACATAAAGAGTGAGAAATGGATAATAAACAAAGCAAGAGATAAAGTAAAATATAAACCAGATACACTAATTTTTTCAGACCTCCTAGATGAAACATAGGTGCAGGCCAATCAAACAAAAATAGGAAATAAACACAAATTAAATTACATGTGAGTGTTGGCATAAAACAAAAAACAAAACATTACAAAAAATTAATTAAATCTTCTACATTTTGCCATTCGGAGGATGTAATCGTGAGTCAATAAACTATCACATCTGTTTATTTGTACAGTACTGTACTAGAACCAAGAATTGGATAATCTACAAGATTGTAGATTATCCAATTCTTGCTAGAACTTGTATAAACAAAATAGAGGACCGAATAGTACAGCCAGCAGTTTATACCGCGGGGTATAAACTGCTGGTATAGCATTGGGCCATTATTCTGGATATAAAAGATTCGGATCTTTTGACAGAAACTAAACTCATTTTGTGCATGATAAACTCAGCATGAATGCGAAGAATTAATTCTGATTATAATCTGACCGAGAGAAAACTTGCGATTATGTATCGCAGGGGTCGGCAACCTTTTCAGTCTTGCGGGCCGCACTGGAGGTGGGTCCAAAACTATGGCGGGCCAAGACTATTACCTGCCTAACTACCTGCAGGACACGGGAGACTGCAAAAGGATTTTGCACTGGGGAATCATTGTAAAAAGGGAAATTCCTTCAGGCGCGAAGCGCCTGTTCTTTGGTGCGTATAGAACCGAAGGGATAGGTGAGAAGCAGGAAGCACCTCCCTCATAAGGGGGTCCAGGGGTGTCACCCCCGGACATGGTGCATTTTCAAGTACTCTGACTCGATAATTTTGATATGAATCCAGCAGTTTCGTTGTATTTTTATGAGTTTTGAAGTCAAATTTGGTGCATTCTCTCCATTTATTGAGAGGATACTTACTAAATCGGCGCGAAATTTAAAAAAAAAAAAAAACAAACATATTGGTCCACATTTCTATTGTAGGAGAATTACCCTTCGCGGGCCGCATTTTAACCTCTCGCGGGCCGCAAGTTGCCGACACTGATGTATCATGTAAAAAATATAAGTTAAATGGTACGGAGTATGTTGTATCAGAATTCCATTCCCATACAGTCTATAAACTTACAAGTACATTTTTATCCGATTATACTTACGATTCCAGTTAATTGGGATTTGAGTCGCACCATCATCTTGAATGGGAATTTTCGTGTCTTCGCTAACCAGACGATAATTACTGAGTGCAACTGGAATTCCGTTAACTATCGGTCCGGCGCCTTCCAATTTAATAACGAGGTCTTTCGCCTGAAAGACATATATGGACGATATACTGTAAGTGCATTACTCCATCATCTCAAAGTGCAACTTACCTGCAGCGCACAGCTCAAAATTTGACTGGTAGGCCTCATCAAATTTTAAACAGTAACTGTTTCGGGTTTCTTTTCCAATTATTTCCCCAACTGTTGGGGAAATAATTGGAAAAAAAAAACCCAAAATTTTGATTGAATAACCCATGGCCATGGTGTACACGTATACGAGTATACTAACTCAGTATCTTTTATCCGAAAACTTGTATAGGGAGAATGTGCCCATTGTCCCCCCACCCTCTCTGTTATCTACGCCACTGGACTCGCGCATGATTTATACACTGTACAATGTGTTCTCATTCTGACAAACCAGGAGGCTGGAAGCTCATGCAAACGTGGGCATCATCAATCATCATGAGAGAGCAATTTTCATGGCACACGTACCGCGCAACTCAGAACGTGTGCGCAGTCGTTCAAGATGCAAACGGTGGCATGAAAATGCCAACGGTTGCATGAAAATTGCGTTGTAGGTTAAAAGGTTATTATGATGCCCACTCTTGCATGAGCTTCCAACCCACTGCAAACGTTAGATTTCAAACGTGATTCTTACCTGCACCAGCAGGACTGCAAGTGCCAGCAAAACTATTAGTTGTTTCATTTCTATTTAGAAATTAATTTTGACACTTTTGGAAATGCATAACTTAATATGGAATAATTTTTTATACAAATTTATTATTTACATAAAACGTAACGTGTTAATGACGCAAACAGAATCCTGACATTATTTGCGAAGCCGTTATGTGCGACATCAGCACTGAAGATCAAAAACCACCAAATGTTACCAAAAAACCTTGATAAAATACTTGCTGAGAGGACGGTAATTCGTTTATTTATTTTATCAAGTTTTATGTTTTTCCGATTGTTCACGCTTCACCTTTTGCTGATGTCTGCTGCTGTGCGTCAAAGGTATCGAGTGGCTGATTGGTTTTCAAAACAGAACATTTCTGAAGAATGGTATAACGCAAAATTCGATCACTTCGACGCGACTATTAGAGCGCTGTGGTTACTACACGTATGTATATTATCAGCCATATTATAATGGTCCCAAATCGAGTCCAATTCTAATCAGTGTCGGATCTACGAAAGGATCACTCCCCCCCCCCCCTCCCCCACCCAAGAGACCCACAAAGGAACAAAAATAACGATAAAACTCATTAAGTTAATATTACAAATTTTCACCTCTGGTGGATCTCCATGGACAAAAATAACGATAACATTCATTATTTAAACATTAAAAATTTTTTCCGCTTCCAGCGGCCGGACCCTGGAGCCTGGACCCCCTGGCAGTTTTCTTGTTTTTGTTTTTTAAATTCACCCCTCCCAACGACGAGGTCTAGATCAGCCACTGAATCTAATACGGTAAGCTAAGGAATTTACAAGGTACAACCCGCCCAAACTTCTAACTTCTAACATTGACATTTTCGTCTAATACGATAAAAGTGCAACAAAGTGCGTTATTGACAAATTTTGAGTCATAACTTATTTCAATTCTGTGTCCACATGGAGACCTTACCCTAACTAACTTAGTTACGACATTTTACCTTGCTGCTATAAATCGTATTAGATGAAAATGTCAATGTTAAGTTGGAAGTTTGGGCGGCTGTACTTATTCTTGCTTAGAGGCCCTAATACAGGGTCCGGGAACATTGATGACAACACATTTGCTTAGACCACGCTTAGAAAGCACGGACGTGAATCTATATGCCAACTGAATATCTTCGACGGTTAACTTATTTGGCTATTTTCTTAAAATTGCATTTGTGTCCAGTAGAACGTTATATCGATCGACATTTTTGATAAAAAAAATCTCATACTGGTACCGGTACCTAACTGTATATTTTCATGTGCCAATTCTCCGAGATCTAACAACAGCAGAAGTGGGTTTCTGTGGGTATTATATTTATAAACTACCTAGTACATAAAACACGATCGTTAATAAAACTACAACAAGAAGGTTCAACTTCATAACTTACAAAGTTACAATAATAAGTTTTAAAGAATAACGAAATAAAATCCTTGATTCAATGATTTATGAGAACTCTCAACTTTTTGATTACTTTTCTTTCTTTTCGGCAGCAACTATAAGCTTCTGAGCGAAAGAAATACATCAGCTGGAGAATTCGAAATAAATTGAAATGATTAAAGATTTACTCGAATAGTCTGTTTCTTACAGCAGTGATGACTTTTCACAACCGTTTCCGTATTCGATATCATCACTCATTTATTCAGTTAATTTGAATTTCATATCCAGAATTCTAATAACTCAATAAACAAGCACGTAAGCTTATTTTGTCCTTGAAATACAGTAAAAGTCCATTTTAATTATAATAAGAAAAAAACGTTCGATTGCATTATTTTGTATATTACCTTGGGTACCAATTCTCAGACGAACGACGCCATGAAAGTACGGTATGCGAAAGTACCGTGTTCCATTTTTTTTTTATAAGAAAACTTACCAATTTCGGGCCCCCAACGCGGAAAATTGAAAAACGAAGGCTTTCACGTGGGTTTCGAACCTCTAAATAGTAATGAACTGAATGTGGCTTATTCGAGTTAATCGAATCTTACTAAACTTATATAACATGGCGTAAATTGTTGCTTTTCTTCTTCTGTCTCCTTTTTAAAGCCCCCCCCCCCCCCCCAAGTAGCAATCTCCTTGTGAGCATCTCAGCTGAATTATAGGGGTATTTTTAACTATGCATGAGAAGAGTATAGGCTACATAACTTACTCGATACATTTGGTCTGTTGGTCTCTGTAAAATAAGTTTATAGTGAACAATTTACACACTCTATAAAATTATCTTTCGCGGCTCATTTATTTGTCAATTTTTAAATAAAAGAACGTGTATAAGACATTTTAAGGCAATTTAAATTTTTTATGTTGCATCTATCGCCATTCCCGGAATAACTATTTAAAAAAAAATAGTCTTTTAATGATTATGGATGATGACAAGCGAGATGATGACATTCTCTCCCGTGAAATACCTTCTAAAATAATACTTTTTCTCATATTTCTTCCTGACGAGATGACGATAAAATGAAAGGAAGAAGAAAAATTTGAATGAATCTCATTTCCATTTTTGTCTATTAGATTTTGCCCCACAGCAGCCCTGCAGAGTGTAATAAATCATTTAATTCATGGATATTTTTTTTAGGAATACGTCAAAAAAAAAAAACGGTTTCTTCGAACAGTTATGAATCTATTTAACCCGTATGACGAAGTTACAACTTTATTGGACATTTCGTAGAATCGGAGTATCAGCATTATAAGGATTTTAAGAAAACCCATTCTGTGGATGGAGAATGCTCGCAGGTCTTTACACGTATGAAACAAAAAGGGTAGATTTAAAGGGGGGTTTCCTTTTCAATTTTCAACAACGCTGCACTGGAATCCGTCTGGGAAATTGTCGTCCACGCAACGCATACTGCTTCTTCTGTAGTGGATGCGAGTTACGAAGTATCATAAAGTCGCCTACACACGACAGATTTATCTAGACATTTTCGTAACACTTTTGTGTCGCATCACTTTCACTAAAAAAGTAGACGATCAAAAAATACTGCGGCGCTAATGATCAAAAGCAAAAAGCGCGACACAAAAGTTCAACAATCTACAGCATTTTGAGTTGCATAAAGTGCTAACACAAAAGTTTCGCAAACATGTCTAGAAAAACCTCTCGTGTGTACCTAATATGTTCACGTTGTAGTAGCCTTCGAATAAAATCCTTCTCGATACCGCCTTTCAGATAAATCCATTTCCAGCATGTGATAATATTGAACATTTTACTGATCGGGAAACAGTTCAGAATTTGTCCAAGTGGATTGTGAACCATCCTATTAAACTTAGAATTACATTAAATGATTAAATCACAGATGTATCCAACCCATATTAAAATATTTGAAAAAAAAATTTCAACAGCATTAAAGTAAGTAAAATAATGCATTTTAATACCATAAATATTTACAATAAAATATAAAAATACTGTTTTGCAACTGATTTTTTTTAAAACTTTGTTGCGAAACCTCCTGATGGTTTCGCAACAAAGGAGACAATCTCCTGGTTTTTATTATGTATTCACACTCAGAATAAAACAGTCCCAATCGGCCTTCCATACTCAGATTTCCTGAGCAGAAGTCTGATTTGCTAAATTTGAAACTAATCGGAGATCAATCAGCGCTCAGCGTTGAAAGTGGGAAAATTAGGATACTGAAAATGTGAAACCTGTATTGCATGCACTATAATATACATCCCGAATAGTAGGCCTACACATTTCTGAAGTGACAGCCCGTACTCGTCTCAGGGTGGGTATTAACTGGGAATTGAGCACTCTGGCAAAAAAGGTCAAGTTTTGGCAAGGAAATTAAGGGCACTTTTCCTAATATGTTAACCCCCCCCCCCCTCTGGATTGATATTTTGAAGGACAGAATGACCGGAACCACAAAGGGACAGAGGGGACCCCCCCCCCCCCCCATTTCCTCCCCTTCAATTCCCACCATTGGTTCCCGTACATTTTGTTTTGAAGATACCTTGGCAATTGTTTATAGGTTGTTCGGGACGTCATCAGTAAAATCCTCCAAACGCGAAACTACTTTCAATCATACTTCACACTTCGTTCGCATAGTCTACAAGGAAATAGACCTCGGACTTTGGCATGTGCGTTAGAATATTGTAGTCGAGGTAGGGATTCGACCCCTTAATGAACTGCGTATAATTAGCTGGTAGATTCGAAAAACTGTACGTAAGAGGAACATAACTGAACTTCCAGCTAGAACCCGGCGGAACTCGGGAATCGGAAGATTTATAATAATTATCGACCTGTTGCGACCCGAACCCGCCCATGTGCTTTAGATTATACGACCCATCCGCGTATTTTGATAGCGTAATCTTTACGGACCGGGACGTGGACGCGCCAGCCATCTGAAAATCGGTTTTGAATTTGGGAATCTCCGCTCCGTCCACCGTTCCGGTCACGGTGCAACGGGCCACCATATTCACTGGGCCAGTCGTGGCCGTGTAACTGACGTAGACGTGATCGTCGTTGGAGCTGCTGCTGCTGGCGCTGCCGAAGATTCCGTTGTTTTTAAAGTTGGTGCTGACCGCGATGTTGTTCGCCACGAAATTCGAAGCGCCGGTTAAAACACCGGAGAAACTCAAATCCAGATAATCGCCGGACGCCAGAGGGTCGGTCACGTGAACGTTCCAAGATTTGAAGTACATTGGGTCCATAGGCGCTCTTCCTGCAGCTACCACTCCGGTTCTCTCGGCCGAAGAAAGAGTGTTAAGTAGCGTGGTAAAAAAATCGATCGTATTGTGATTGTGATTTGTCGAAGAGTCTGATCTCATCATAGCAGACTGGTGCGGACCTGCTGATGTTTGATTACCACCACCGTATCCACCTTGACCCACATAATAGTTAGGGTGATGGTGATCGGTGAGGTGATGACCCTGACTTCTGCCTGAGGATCCGGAAGACAATAGTCCTATAAAACGCAATGGGAAAATTAGTAGGTTCAGGTACAAATTTTATTATTAATGACTTAATGTTTGTATGTGACAGCGCTCGTGTCGACTGTGATTCCTTGTGAATTGGACCCGACTATTAATTTATTAAGCCTGGGTTCTCCCTATACCCCGTAGATCGTAGACTATGGACTTCCCTGAACAGATTCCGTACGGGTCAGAGTAGATGCAGATACCTCAAATGCTTAATGGGATTTTGCACCAGATTCTCGCGCCGCGCTGCAAATGTGTGCCCTTCACACAATAGATCACATTGCGCCTGTTGCACGTCTGCGTGCAACAGGCGTTTCTAGGAGGACTGGAAGCACTCCACGGATCTCCACCACCTTCCTTCTAGTGCTTTGAAGTGACTCTCTGATCTAAAGTTTCTTGCCTGAACTTTATATTTATTTTTTCTATTTTTATTTCTATTATATTTATATAATTTTTTTAAAAATGTTGTATTTTTGTTCTTTGGCTGTCCGTATTTATTCCTACGAATACATAATTAAAGATCCCTTGATTTTTTTTTCAGGTAAAATTTGGATCCTCTCAGAAGTATAATATTTCAGTAAGCTGGGTTCCACTTGTCCGTCTCCGTCACCTCAATTGGGGTCGCGCTCTCGATTATGGTGCGTTAGAGCCACCGTCTCGTTAGGGGTTGTACCTAAAGTAATCTAAAATGAAAACCCTGAAACCCCAGTATATAAGTTATCTGCAGTCTGCAGTTAATATACCTATAGCGTGGATGCTTTATATTATAGCGCACCTGGCCCATATATTTTTAACATGTGCACGGTGCAACTTGCCCCTGACTTTGATCGCGATGCTGTTTTATATACCTTTTATTATTTAACACAATCATGCAGGATTGCAGGAGCAAGTGTGAAATCCGCTCCTGAATTTCGCGAGGCTGTTTTATATGCACGCGGTGCAACCCGTCCCTGACTATTGCGTGATTCCGCTGGTGCGTGGTGATTTTTCAAAGCGTGCGTAGCCCAAAAGTTTTTTAACCAAAAAGGTGCAACCTGCCCTGAAAAATTTAGCGGGAAAAAGTATAAATGAGATACATCGATATACATAAAAATTAATCGATGCAAACCGGTAAAAATTATCTCCAGATAATTACGTTTATTGCAATTAAGTGGTGGCTATTATAACGCGACAGTGGGCCTAACTAGACGGTGGCTCTAACGCGACAGGACCGCGCTCTCAAGTTCTCAACATGGTGGCGCGTCGTAAATTCTTGGTCGTTGGTCCAAGGTTTATCAATACCGGTAATAGCAGAGGTTTTTCTGAACACTTACCAGCACACACCCACGGCAGCAGAAACGACGAGAAAATAAAACTCTTCAGGCAAAGTGTCATTTTTCGTCTGCGATAAAATTTGAACAAAATTATTATAATTATATTATTATTATACAGTATGAGGATCTTCTTTCTGTTTTACCTCGATCATAGATAACTTTATGAGTAGAGCACCGTGAATTTCGCGACTTAAAAACCAAAATTTCGTGAGTAAAAATCGGAAATTTCGCGAGCTAATTCAAAATATCGTGGGTTATTTCGTGGGTAAAAAAAAAAATGTAAAAGTGTATTTTTACGCACTTGGATTCGAAAATATGCATTTTTTGTGCTATGTAGTTTTTGGCTAGAATTGTTTTTAATTTAATTTATAAAAACAACCGCTGCACCATGAAGGCATATAGCGTGACAGAAAAAACAAATCAAATCATCCAAAAAACAATAATAGATAATAATATAAAGAATTATAAAGTAAAGTTCGTAATACACAGTGTTGGCGAGCAAATTTCGCGATTTATCGCGAATATGGAAAGAAATGGCAATCCTGTATGAAGTCATATGTGGTCACAGAAATGGTGTTTCGTCGAATGAATTTTTTTTATCGCGTTATCGCTTATTACGAAATTCATGGGTCTCTACGATATCAGTTGTAGATAATACACTTATATTTTATACTCACGTGCTATTGTGTGGATCCACCTCATGTGATTTAAACAGTCGGTTATGAATTATAACTTATAATAACTATAATAGGGAAACTTTGCTGATATAATGCATGAATAAAAACGTTGGCACGTTATTTTTTACTGTGGCCGGACGAGAAAGCGAAACGGACTTCTTCCTTCTAATAGAGACTAACAAGTATAAGAGAGAATAAGACTATGAGATATACGGAGTAGTATAATGAGCTAGTGTTCTACGTGTCGGTCTGCCGGTACGCCCGAACAGTTTGAATGCGGGAAGAAGGTCAATGTGCTGAAGGGCCTAAGGCTATACGTTAATATACGAACATATCCGGTATAATAATTTGCAATGCGTATACGGTGTTACGTATAAGGTGTTACGCATGGCTATACCTAGTTATTATGCAACTTGTAACTGTAAACAATTTCGAATCGAAATTTGTAGGGTTTCCAATGGAAACACAATAGTACCCAATCTTGATAAGATATGGTTCCAACAGGGGCGTCGGAAGTGTCTCCAGACGGGGGGGCAAGATTCACGCTAAACGTAAGGGGGGTCTGGGGGGCG
>JAQFYH010000565.1:0-11993 GCA_034694405.1 Scolopendrellopsis subnuda
TCGAATTAAATAAAAGCAAATACAAATTTATTTGAAGGAATATCAACTAAACCTTTGGTGAAATCCTAGTTTGTCATAATATATTCTCTTTAAGTGACGCGATTGGTTTAAACGCGTCACGTGAGTTTAATTTTCTCTTTAGCTTCTAAAACTATCTGCAGCGTGAACGCAGCCTAACGCAACCGTATGCACCACACATAAAAGTTCGATACTGACTGTAACAGCAACGTCACAAGTGTTATTCCGGGGTCACGGGAGAAGCAAATTAAACAATCATTCTCTCTTCAAAAAGGATTTTGATGTTCTTTCGTCTCTCGCGCGTGCGGTTCTACAACAAATTTATAGTGACGGGGAAAGAGAAAACTCCTTTTTCATCGTGTAAATCTTATTTAGGTTCCAGCCTTTATTTGTTACCCCCGAGACGGATTTGAACCCACTACGTTATCTCATTACAGCCGGGGCCGTTGATCCCACGCGCTGCAAAATGGTAGTTGATCCAGACGAACGAGTTGCGGCGACAATAGCTCATACTAAATAAGGCAATATATATACACTCTTCTCTCTCCTCTCGAGCTGCAAACAGAATTCCTAGACCTTCTCCCTCTTTCTCCCCAGAGACTCCAAGGCCATTTTCCAACTCCAAAACCCAACATAAGCTCGGACTTAACAGCGCATTCCATTCCCAAAGTATAATTGCGTATTTCGTTATAGCGCACGTCCGCGCGAGCACTCTTCTAATTCAACCCCGAGTAGCTTTTCGTAAGGTAGCAAATTCGATCTCTTTTATACTTATATTGAGATGTTTCGTGAAAGTCTCGTAAATTATCAAAATAAATCCCTATATAGAACCTTTTTTAATCAATTATGAAAGCAGCGGGAAGATTTCAAAAATAATTGAAGTACTAAAACGGTTTCCACTGCTGTTCTGTCTCGATTGTCCAGACCTTCGCAAAGGTTTGAAGTCAACCAATTTTAAAATTATTTATCAGTCCCCGCCGCCATTTTACAGCCTGTTTATTCTCTTTCATTTTATGTTCAGACTTTATTTACCATTATTACTGGTTTGCATAATTCTTTTGTGCGCGAGGTTGCAAATACAAAGAGAAACTGCTGCGGAAAGTATTTGTTTACTCTTTCGAAGGAACTAACCCAAACAAACACCCATTCCTCCTTTAACTGTAGTGTTGCAGTCTCCATCATCCAGTCCCTACATCGCATAACGGTAAACCTACGCAGTAGAGGGAACAGGACCGGCTTAAAAATAATATCGTTTACGAAATATTAAAATCCCCCTTGTATCTCTCTACCATTGTTCTAAACATTCGGTACTATTCGACAGTACATTGCAAAACGAAATTAAATTTACTTTGTGGTCGTTTGACTGCTTCCATTATTCCGCGTTAGTTGTATTTAAACTGCGATGATTCTCAGCTTTACGACTAATTAATAAACAATAAAAATAGAATTAGTTTAATCCTATTCTCTGCATTAAACCATTGGTTTTAATGCACCTCTTGGGAGGGCGGTGGAAGTTCCCCAAACGGAGCTACGTAGGGAACTCTAAAAGTAAATCTGTCCTAGTTCTGGGACCAGTGGGATATCTGCGATCTTAGGATAACGGGACGAGCACACTAACAACAATTTGTTTTCTATTATTTGTAGACTATTAGTGCTTCTAACTAAAGATTGCAGAGCGCACTCTTGAACGTCCAGACTCTGAAATTGCCCTTTCCCTATCATTTAACATTCCGACCGCTACGACGCCCCAACAAATTCTTTTCACGATGTCAGCAAACTTTAGCTAGAAGATCTGTACTTATTTTAGATTGTCGATTCGGTACATTATTTTTACCGATTTTAAACCTTTTATTATACGATAAACTCCGATTTTTAAAATAAATTATTTTATTTACCATATCCCGTGACGTAAATAAATTCTTAGGCTACACGTTACAAATCATAGCTTTTATTTATTCTCAAATTTTTGTCTTTTTTTTTTTGTTGCAGGAACCTGTCGAAAAGACTGAAGACAGGAAGAGACAGGATCATGGACCTACCTGGTCAGGAAGTAGCCGTTCGATGGCGGTTGGAATGCACGGGTAACCCTGATCTCCATCACTCTGAAACACAAACGACCAAAAAATATCAATAAACAGCCACAAGTTAGAACACATTTTTGGAATGAAATAGTGAGACTAAAATTCGTACGCTTTTGGGCCAGCGATAATTGGAATGAATTGTCTCTAAAAATACGCTCGAAAACCACCAACGCTCTTAAAAATTTTATAGTAAAAGGAAAATATGAGTGATCTGCAACGTCAAAGTAAGTTTGTATCTTACGATTGAGCGTTCAGAAGATAGGTTTTCGCGTTATATCACTCCGCTTAGCGTCGGCCCTTAGAAATCCGCTAGTCGACGAAAAACGGAATGCATTCCATTGGGCCCGATTCACGCGTACACATCTAAGCAGAGAAATATATTTCTTTGCTTACAAGTGGACGTGAATCGGGGTCATTGATTTTCCAGTTGGGGTAATCTATTTTTATAACGTGGGCGCTTCTGTCATTTCTAAACTACGGTAATTATGATTTGTTTGTTTAAAAGCTTGACACCGTTTAACATCCGTTTTATATAAAACAGAGAAAAATAGCGAGCAAAGTATAAAACTGCGTATTGTTTCATAACTTTGCGTCGCTCTGGGCGAAAATATTCTCTTGCGAAACAAGTCTCGTAATGTAATTAAATAAAACGCGTAATGCGATTTTCGAAAAACCGAAAAAAAAAATAGGAAATGAAGAATTCGCCCGACAGGCATTTAAAAACAAAATGTCATACGTATCGCTTCGTTTATTTTTATGCAGTAATTAATGAACTTGATGGCACGACGTAAAAAGTCACATTTTGCCAACAGCGAATCGAATACACGATGTTGCAAATTATATATTCAAAATTCGCAGGCGAAGAACAAATTGCGTCAAATTTATTTCGCAGATAATTTCATTATTTACGGCATTTTTAGTTTTAATTTTTCCTTCAGATATAGTAGCCTACTTCTTATAAACTCAATTAGGGAACTTCGTTAGTCTGGTCTGAGCTGCTTTCTAAATTCCGAATTCCAATAAAATGTTCATCACTTTGCCAACAGTGGAAAAAAAATTGCCAAATACCGTACATAAGGGTTCGGCTCCAGGTCGGCAATTAGATTTTTGTAATTGGTTTTTACCTAGTTCCTGAAACTGGGGCGGCACATCTCTGAGAATATCGATTCACATTTTTTGCAACGCTTCACTGTGTTTTTCATAGCTGTATTGTTGTCTCGATTGTTGTTTACACTAAACTAATATTTATATTTTTCTCTATTATACGTAGCCTATCCATGCGTATATATTTCACACTAAAACAAATTAACTATGGTTTTGAAACGGGTTCACGGGAAGCAACAATACAATAATGCGAACAAAAACAGGAATAATTGGTTGATTTCTGACATTTTTCCCGATAAAAAAATAAACAGCAGAAAGCTTTTATAGTTTTTTCATCGATTTTCGTTAAAAAGAAAATGAAAATTATTAATAGCTAAAAGTTCTTTACGTTGTCATTTACAGATTATCTTTGAGAAGATGAGCTACTGGCGATGACAAACAACTCGATGACCACGGTATATGGAGAGGACCCTGGATTCCTACAAAACAATCGCAACTCAGTCGCTGGATAAAACAGCTGAACGTACAAGAGTTTCTTTTGTTTTAATTGCAAGTTCGCGTCAAATTACGTTCCCCACCCTGGGTCATATTTTCAACGTTGTTAAAATAGCCTAAATCCGAATTTTTTCCATGCACAGATTGTAAATTACATTCAATTCGCTGTTAAAAAATTGGTTTCTTTGGTCTGTAAAATGATCAAACGGCAGAAAAGTTTAAAAGCGTTGAAATCCAACACTTTTCCGATACTTTCCCCTAATCAGAGAAATCCTACAGTTTTTGTCAACAGTCGAAATCAGCTCGACCCATCGAATCACTAGACACCACAATTTTTCCTTGCAAAAAATAATAAAGTTTTATTTATTCTTCTAATATAGTGAAAATAAATTATGATTTCAAGCTTTTAAGCAACCAAAAGTGATGTGTTTTGCGGCTGAAAGTAATACCCATACGGAAGTCGAGTCTTCTGTGATGTTTTTCAAAACGTCGTGTAATTCATTATCCGAATAGCAAATTACAAATTTTTAATGTAAAAAAAAATAACCATTTTCGTTTGGGGATGCCACGCTGCGAGGTTAATCCCGGCCAGGAAATTTAACAAGGTCCCCGGGATGCCACTGCCACTGCCATCAACTACCGCGCGTTGTCTGGGTGGATTAGCAATAGGAAACACATTCGTACTTCCTATTGCTAATCAACCCGGACACAGGGTGTCCAACTTAAACTAGAATAGTTTCCGCAGAACGCTGGTAAATATAAATAATTAGGGTTTTCACGTAAACTTTGCTTTTGACCAATCAGATGCTAGGAACCTTGGGATTCGACCAATCAGAGCGGGAAAACGCTACGTTTCTACCGACGTTGTGAAAACCCACCTTTATTCTTTGCTAATGCACATCGCGCATGTTACTCTAGTCTAGAGGCCTAGACGAACGTTTAGGCTTCCGTTTTTGAGCATACATAGACTAGATGATTTCAACATGGAGCGAAATCTGATCTGCGCATGGTCGGAGAGAAAGTGGAGCACATTTTTAACGTACATGAACTTGAGCGTAGCGTTACCGATCTTTTGCTAAACTAGAGAGTTTAAGCAGCTTCGACTTAACGTTAACGTACAGTAATGACGCGTTCTGAGCTTGCGCACATTGGTTTTTTAAGTGAACATCCAATGTGCGCAAACTCAGAACGCGTCATTACGTTACGTCGAAGCTGCTAAAACTTTCTACTGTTTGCTAAAGATAACGCTACTCCAACCGTGTTTTCTTGGAAAAAAAAATACCGACCGTTTCTCCTATAAAGAAAGGTTCTTTAAAATAGAATCGACACATTCGTCGTTCAAATTCAACCTTTTTCGATCGATATTTTGACCCTCGCATTTATAGCTAAAAATAAACCCGCTTGTAATGTTGAAATTCAATAATAACCTGCTTTTGAAATCTTGTCGTTTAATTTTGTTTCAGGAGGACTCGCAAAAGAGGGAACTGACAATCACAGAAACGATCGCAGCAGCAGACGCTTCTCTCTAATTGCTGACAAGAACCGGGAACGTGCGTCTCTGCACAATGTTCAATTTTATCAAATCCGATACAGAAGAGTGTATTATTCAGTACATTCAAAACATTCCAAATTATTCGATTTTTTTTTTATTTTAACTAGGGATATATTCCATTAAATGGGGAACAATTTTACGGTAAGTGCAGCAAACCGACGTTACGGAGTAGGTGGGTACAGGGTGGGGCAATTTTTGTAGGACAAAAATTATACCGTGCTGTTGACATAATGAAAATGAATTTCATCAGAACTAAATCAACAGAACAACCTAAATCACTCGAATACAAAACCTGGGCTGCTTCTGGATATTCAAAATGTTTGTTAGCAAATTTTGAAGTTGCTGAACTACTGAGCACGCTCAACTGAAACATTCGAAAACATATCGAACCCAATCGAATCAAATCTCTTCCAGAGTGTTCCAAGATTGGTAAGTCTATGGACGTCAGTTAAAGTTAAGTTGGTCGTTTGATGTTCGTAAAAACGTGACCATATATAGCTTCTGGTCATTTTACTGGCTACAGAGATGACGCCATCACGGGCCTAATGTTCCGGAAATGACGTAGCGCTTGAGTCTGATTGGTTCGTAGCATACCGATGGTGCTGCCACTCACTTCTGAACGGATAGTTTTGGATTTTTAAGGGAATTATCGAGTAATGCAGCCAGGTGTCACTTTTTCGCAACGAAAGAAAAACAAACATTCGCCTCCTCCACCCTGTACGTATCAGGAAAATATCAATTTGAAACGAACAACAAAAACCTATTCGACATGAAACCTCACTCTCCCCCCGAACAAAAAAAGTAACTCCAAAATTGCGATACAAAGAGCAAAATCACGAAAGTTGGAAACATTCCAAGAAATCTGCAGTCATGCAAAAGAGACGATCCAGACAGAGCACTAATCTTTTCCCCCATTCAATGAGAACATTTTCATAATCGTAAAATGAATATTCAAATACTTTCTGCCTTCCCGATTTCACATAATTTTCTTTTCAGACCGAGGGGAGTGGGATTCACGTTTTACTGATCTTTTAATACTCTGTTTAGCATATTCTCGCATGAAACGATCGAGAGGGGAACCAACAAAAATTTACGGGGAGAGGAATGTATGATTTATATACGACGTAAATAAGGAATAGTAATAATTAGGAAGCCAGAGGGAACGACGTATCAGTGAGGTGATTAATGCTTATGGATTTCAGAAAAGTATTGACTCCAAATTGCAAGAATAATTCATTTTCTTTTTCAGCAAGAAACTTATTAAATTTTTTGTATCGAGAATTGTTTGACTAAAGTTTTCCAGCAAGAGAAATCACAAACTTAGTTTAGTTTATATTAATTTTAAACACTTTTATTTTTCAGATTTTATTAACTAATCGTTTAATCTTTCTTTTTTTTTTCAGGGAAAAGTAATTATAATTACGGAAAATATTGCCAAATTAAAAGTTTTCACTCTCCATATTCTGTGGATCTGTTTTCCAAAACTCAAATTTCCTGCCTTCTCCTTTCCTACCCTTTTCTGCTTCCCCTATCCCTGGCCCACTACACACTGTTGAGTTTACTTAAGGCGAAAAGTTCGCAGTAATTTAATATCAAATCTCTACTGATAAATTGCTTTATGAAAGGCCTTTTTCTTCGACTGAGGTTGACGACAAAAATTGATGAATTCCCTTGGACAAACATCCGCTGATGTCAGGAGTTTGTCCACGGGAAATCGGGAATTCATCAATTTAACGGGTGGGTGTGACATGTAGATTGCAGCTTAGGTATTGTCGTCTACTCTAGACGCCTACAGTTACACCAGCCTGAATTCCGCAAATGCAAGCACTGGAATCAGATGGCGAATCTGAGTCATCTGGAGCCAGTGGACACGAAACCATTTAGGGGTTCTCGTGAAAACCCTAAATGCTACATTGAAATCCCCCATTCTGGGGAACTGATGTCTCTTCTGGACTCAGGTGCCCAGTGCCCACTACTCAAGCCTTACCTCTCCTTCTCTAAGATTAGAACCTCAAAAATACCAATTAACCTAGGTCAAAATCTTGGCCTTATATTTATTTATATTATCTAATTTTGCTTTACAACGACGAAGTGTTTTGTAATTTTAACCAGAAAACTTATTTATTTATTTATTTCTAAATTACCCTTTCCTTTTCCAATAAAAAAATGAGATAAAAAATAATTGGCTCTCGTATCCACAGTTCGCACAAAACAGCGTCCGGTTTTTAGTTCGATCAAGGAAAGATTTCACTGCGAGACCTTTCAAAATGGGAATTTTTTCTTCGTACATCTGCAAACATGTACGATTCTGAAATAGCTTTTTTTTCTACTTGCTAAAGTAAATACTGCATTCATTTGATTCGGGCAATCCGAAGGCTGTCCGTTCTCGGCCAATACAGGTCTATAAATAAAAGGGAGGGGGGGGGTGTTTTTGAATAAATAGAATCGAACAACTCCGGATTCTTCGGAACCAATGCACACAGAGAAATATTTCCGGGTAAGTGCAACAGTTAAGTATGCAAATTTCGAACAATGGGCGCGATAATTTAGCACGTATAGCGATGAAAATGAAATAAAAAAAGTCTCTCGTCAACCTGATCCGAGTGCGTGAGTGAGTGAGTGTTCGCAAAAAAAAATTCGTTCATATTGGCTGCATATAATCGCATGTTAAAAATGCCACAAACCCACGAGAATCAAGTAGAAGTACAGTACACTAGTACGTACAGGTAGCTGTCATTTTGAACTCGGTACAAAATCAGGCTGCCAAATAAGAAGGTTGAGTGGATCCATTTTTTTGTTGTTGTATATTTTCAGTTCTAAATATAATTTTTTTAACGTAGGTTTTTTTAGGTTTTATAGGTAAATTGCTAAAATTTTATATTTATAATTTTATTTTAAGGTTTAAATAATACAAATAATGAAAGGCTTGTAGATAATCGAATTCATCTGGATGGTAGCCCCTACTTAAAATTCACATTGTAATTAGTCAATAATATGCCATATGTGTGCTTATGAGCCAAATTAATCAAATTATAGCTTTATTTTTCACATATCAGATAATATTTTTTTGTTTGTGTGCGAAGATTAACTTTTTCGGTAAAAAACCTACAAATACCTAAAAAAATTTAAAAAAATCTAGGTTTTTTCCACCCCTGTTCCAAACGCATCATTGGATTCAGGAAAACATATAAAAAGTTATTCCTAATGTAGCAACAATCCCATAACGAAAAGAAAATCTGTAGTTTCAGAAAAAATATTTTAAAAAATTAACTGTGGTGCTCGCCTCGTAATCCCAAGGTCGCGGGTTCAAACCCGACCGGACAGTTACGTTTGTCCTATTACTCGTATATACAGCACTTAGAAGAATTCCCACGCACCCTCTCAACAGATCCATTAGATCTAGCGCACCGGCTTTGGGTGATATGGGTGTAAAATAGAAAAAAAAACTGTCTTTCGATTAAAATTTCGAGAAACCTCGGAAAAAAATGTCTTTTGTACGACATCGTGGCCACGGTAAATTATTCTGGTTTCATTGTAATAATCTCCAGCTCACAGTCATTGTTATTATTATGTGTTTAACGTTTCATTTTATCTCCAGAGGGCACTGCTGCGGCTTGAGCCGAGCAAACAACATTTTAGCTGATTACTCCGATATCTCTTTTACTAAAAAAGAGATATATTCTCCTGCACCATATTTGTCATCAAGTAACCGTAACGAAACAAAGCATAGAGGCAGAGAGATAACGCACCAGCACAGAGAGATGCCAGTGCATTTTAAAAATAAAAAGAGTTTTAAACTTTTCGAATAAAGTATATTTTGTTTACGAAACCAAAAAATAATTAAACTTTTGTTTTTGCTTAGTTTCTCTGGTTTCATTCCTTCTGTGATTTAACGTGGAGGAAGGGGTAGTGTGGCGCGTGGGTGTCGATTAAACCAAATTAGGAGCCAATCGAATAGAATGATTAATGGATTACGATGGCCGTATCGTGCCCCGCCAATAACTCCTGCCGCTCCTCAGGCAATGACGGGTTATTATCATTAGTAAATCGCTGTGGTAAAATGTATTTCGACAATGAGTTGATTTCGACGAAGGTCCTTGACCAAAATGTCAAGTTCTATCAAATGCATTCCCCCAACCCACCGCATGAAAAATTGTCAGATCACCGCATTAGAGCTACTACCTATGCTAAATGTTACGTCAATGTACCCAATTTAGAAGCTAAGTTTACAGTATAAATCTACAGTATATTATTAGGTGTCATTCGTATTTAGTACAACGGTTCAACAGGTCATTCGTACCAGTGCAATTTTTGGAACGTTGGAGGTGGGGTTTCCTCGTTAGCCAAGACTAAACTTATAGCCATCCAGGACCCTCCACGGCACCTGGAATATCAAGTAATAATCCTGCTATCGGTGGGTAAAATCTATCGTCTTCGGCTCTCCTCAAAATAACGTTACAAGCAAGTAGGCCTATCTTGATTATCACCAGCAGTCGCCCATCAAATTGAAAAGGAAAAAAATGTTAATTTTCTCCGATAATGAACAGTCTGTCGACCCCATTGTTTAAGGCTTCTATTATTCTACTTTTCTCGCCTGATTAAAAATATTGATTAAACGTTTTAATTTTAAACCGAAGTAAAATGACAATTGTAGTCATAGCTACAACGCAACGTGCACATCTTTATTGGCAATACGGTAGGTTATACGCGTGTAATTAAAACAAAAAGAACGGAGAAAAATTGCAATAGAGGCCTAGACCTCTTAATAAAAACTGTGGAGGTCATTTTTATTAAGATTTGCAAACAAAATTAAGGTAAATATCTCATCCCTGAGTTCCTCAGTTGCAACTTCTTCATCCGGTATCGAGAAGTAGCAACTGATCTGGGGTGGTATGGACACGTTGCCAGAAGTGCAAAAAGATGTGTATGGGCTTGAAGAAAGTTATGGGAGGGGGTGGAGCATCAATCAAATCGGAAAAAATTCGCAACGTAATCGTATTATTGACATCGTTAGTCATGTAAAATATTTTTCAAAGATTTGTGACATTTTTCCTTTAATAATAAAATTTTATTGGGAATCGATAATTTTAGAACCGCCTGTAGAGAATGAAGGAATAAGTTTAAATCCTTCCGGAATTATTTCTGACAATCTCGGTCGCTGTACAACAGTGTACAAGCGCACAATACAGAGTATACTCCTCCAAATGCGTGTAGTATACCCAGGGAATAGCAGTAATTAGTGCTAAAACGTTCCCATTATTAGTTGAGAATTTACACTTCCCCGTTGCATGGTAGGTTGGTTCAAAAAGAGAAGAAAGAAAATATGAAAGGATACCCCATGGTATTTTATTCTGAATCTGTGTGTAAAGGTTTAAAATAGGTTTAAAACCCAGAAAGAGAGAACGCTTAGCAAAAGCTTCCGTAACGCTAGATGAGTATCATCTTCTTTCTGAGCACCCGCAGATTTCGCCATACGGAGTATCTTGATCTTCCGAAAGAGAGTGACGATTCATTTAGCATGCAGTTCATTTTTTTCTCTACAGATGCTAAATGAATAACCGAACCTGGCCGATCCGCCAGGTTTGGATTTAAAAGAGCAATCAATCAGCCTGGGAAAAGACAGCCGGCCGCTCGCTTTTGTAAGACGGTCCGCTTTGTACGAATTTTCAAAGCAGCATCTGGTCATTGAAATGGATGAAAAGAATAAGGAAGATGGGGGTTTGAAAATGATGTAATAATCGATCACCACCTTAATTGGGTAGAGATTTAACCAGTGGCGGCCATCAGGGAGGGGCGGAGGTGGAGATCGCCCCCCATAAGGGAAGAAAAAGAGGAAAAGTTTTGACTTAAGTTTCAAAAAAATGTTCTTGCCAAAATCCAAATTTTCCCAGCCAGAGCCAGTGCTTCTGACCGAAAACTATAGCTCTGAGTTTGTTAAAATGATAATAAATAAATTAAAGTAATTGCTTTGATATGGCCCATAGGCCATAAATTAATAATTTTTGATTTCTGAGAATTCAAAGAATTTTAAATCTAACCTTCTAATTGGTTGATCTCATACTGACAAGGGAACCTTTTTGGGTGCCCATTGCACCCAGGAATGGCACTGTAATTTTTTTACTTCATTGGGGTCTAAAACACTCAAAATAATCAAAATTCGTCTGGTGAAATTGAAATTTACCAAAAAAATTTCATAAATTAATTATTTTACCTATTGCATAATGCTAATGTAATGTATAGGCCATGAAAAATTCTAACGACCAGGTTGATACATTTTCGCACAGATTGTTTTTATACTAATTTGATCCCGCTGAATCCGAATCTACCTGGTTCGAAGTCGAATTTTTAGTACTAAGCCCTGAAAACACGATGGCGTCCAAGATGGCCTATACATTACATTAGCATTATACAATAGGTAAAATAATTAACTTATGAAACTTTTTTGGTAAATTTCAATTTCACCAGAAGAATTTTGATTGCTTTGAGTGTTTTAGATCCAATGTAGTAAAAAATTACAGTGCCATTCCTGGGTGCGATGGGCACACAAAAAGGTTCCCTTGTGAGAGGACGAAGATGATCAGAAGACCAGACTTAAAATTCTTTGTAAAATTAAATAAAATTATCTCGAAAACCAAAAATAAATTAATTTATGCAATCAAAGCAATTACTTTTTTTTTTTTTAACCAAACTCATAGTTTTAGGGGGGGGGCTGCACTGGTGTAATGGTTAGCGCGCCGGCTCAC